>PVIC010050383.1:0-12834 GCA_004025085.1 Thryonomys swinderianus
GGCATTGTGGTATGCGGTGTTGATTGTTGGTGGGCGTGTCTCCACGCCCAGCATTATATGTGGTTACCGAGGATCGAACTCAGGACCTTGTGCTTGTGGGGCAGGCGCCGGAACCACTGAGCTAACCCTCCGGCCACCAATATCTACATATTTTAATTGTCTCATATTTTTTTGTCACTGCCCGTTGACTGTTTTGTCTACATTTTGTGGTTTAATTGGGCATTTCATATGATTACATCATCTTACCATATTGACTATACATCTTTTAAAATGTTTAATTGCCCTAGTGTACACAATTTATAGTACAAATCATCTAAGAGTATAAGGTTTTTATTACTGTAAAAAAAAACTCAGATAAGTGTCATGGTTTATATCTCAAATGTACCCCAAAGGCTCTTATGCTCA
The DNA here is from genome assembly GCA_004025085.1 of Thryonomys swinderianus. Taxonomy (NCBI): domain Eukaryota; kingdom Metazoa; phylum Chordata; class Mammalia; order Rodentia; family Thryonomyidae; genus Thryonomys; species Thryonomys swinderianus. The sequence goes on from PVIC010050383.1 coordinate 406, forward strand.
GTGGCTGGATCACCAGCCTGTGCTACTTCTCAAAGTCGTGGAACCCTTAGAAAGGAGACCTAAAGAAAGAATGTTAGGTCATTGAAGGTGTGGCTTTGAAGGCAATATTGAGGCCCCCGCATCTCTGTCTGTCTCTTTCTGGTTGGCCATGCGTAAGTACATCCTCCATTTTGTGGCAACACTCTGTCTTGTTTTTATATGCTGTTAAAAATTAAAAGGGAAGAAAATAAAAGACAAAAAGTTAATTTTGTTTTAAAGAATTCATCATAATGAAAAAGGCTTCTGAACTCTATTATTTTAATCCAGTCTCCTGATTTTGAACTGTGAGTCTGTGTGTGGGTGAGGGTTGCTATATTGTTTCTACTCGTACTTCATCAGAAGCAAGCTGTGACTGAGGGGTTGAATTCCTCTGAGTTGGTAGTTTGTTACACTTTTCCACTTCCTGGGCTCTGGATAGTCCCACATGCTATTTGACATTCCCCAGTGACTGGTTGTTTAATTTTGTAAAATTTGTTTCCATCTTTGGGGAAATGTTTCTGACATTCATTAATTTTAACAAAATAAGCCTTGTATTTCTAAAAATTTAGACTCTCCTAGATACCTGATTGTCACTATGTATTTCTGAGCCTTTTTAATTATGAAACATTTCAAATATACTAAAAATAGCTATAGTAGTGTAATGAATCACATAGTTTTATCTATACTCCTGGATTCATTTTGAAGAAAATCTCAGATATATTATTCTACCATAATTTGTATTCATTTATAAAGCAAAAAATAAATTTTCAATAAAACTTTACCAAATAGCATTTTTATGTATGTAAAAACTAAAGCAAAAGAAATATTAAAGAATAATTACAGCAAAATTACAGTTCATGAATGTCACAGTGCAGTCACCCAATACAGTTGTGATGCTAGTAGTTCTCTTAGTTTAAACATTCTTTCTGCCTTAGTTATATAGAATGGAAACATTTCCCATGGGATCTTGAAAACAAACAAAGCACAGGCAGTGTAAGACAGTCACAAGAACACAAACATTTTATCTCTGGTCTATACATAAAAACACTGGAAGAGTGCAAGTGAAATATAAAAATGGGGCCAGAGATTTAGCTCAGTGGTTCCAGCACCTGCCTAGCAAGCGCAAGGTCCCTGGTTCGATCCCCTAAAACCACATACAATACCAGGCGTGGTGGCTCACGCCCGCCAGCAATCAGTACCACATACCACAAATGCTGGGTTTGGTGGCTCACACCTGTAATCACACACTCAGAAGGCAGAGGTAGGAGGTTGCTGAGTTCCAGGCTTCCTTGAGCTACATAGTGAGCTCAGGGCCAGCCTGAACTACAAAGTGAAACCTTGTCTAATAAATAAATAAATAAATAAATAAATAAATAAGGTCAAGTAAAGAAAGGGAATGGAGCAGAGGGGAGCAAGAGAAGAGGTGGACTTTCTCTCTTTCTTCTTTTCTTTCTTTGTTTATTTTTTCTTAAAGAATGGAACTGGAAATTGAACTCATGGCCTTACACATGCAAGGTAAGTGTTCTATCATTGAGCGATACTTCCAGCACTGTTAATTTATATTTTCACCTTTGAGCCATGAATACTTTAAAAATAAATAAAATCTAAAACACTATATTGTGCATCTTAAATTTATACAATAATAAGTACAGAAAATAAAAAATATTTTCTTCCAATATGCTTCACTGTTATGCAAAAACTAGGGAAATCTTAGCTCAGGTAGTGTTTAAACTATTATTAGCCAAATACCAGTCGTTGTCAATAGGACAAAAACCTTTGTAATGTTTACAAATGACTTTTATCTCACCTCTTTCTGTGATAAGTATGATTACTATAGTTCAATTTAGATCTAAAAATGCATATATCTTAATCCTTTTTCTTTTCACTAGCTGTCACTTTTTCCTAGACTCCTCCTTGCATTGGCTCAATGAATAACAGCTTCAGTTTCTAGTTTTTTGGGGTTTGGCTTCGTTTGATTTACATCAGCCCATACTTCCGATCTTCGCTCCTACCCCTTCCCTCTGGGTCTAGTGATGACACACCCCTTGCCATTCCCATACTTCCGTTTGGCTGTTGTCTTTTCTCTGAAAAGGATTATGTCCGACAAGGATGGCACTCATCCAAACTGAATCTCAGAGGGACTTTTCCCTGTACTCTTCCTCCCAGCCCAAGACTTAATTGGCCTTCATCTCCAAAGAGCAACTTCTTAAGTCTGTTGTTTAGATCAGTTTAGTTCATAGGGCATTTTTTATGCATCAAGTACAGTGTCGAGGAGCTATGGTATGTGTTACTTGTTTTTCTTTTAAGACAAAAGGTGTTAATGTCTGACTTCTTTTTTCTAAACTAGAAGCTTAGTATTGAGGGTGAATTGCAGTGTTGGTACTTTGCAATAAATAAGTGGAGTTTGGGTTGCATTCAGGGTGCTTGTCTCTGCAATGTTCCCCATCACTGACCTAGCATGTGCCAGGCACTGTGACTGGTACTAGAAATGCAGAGAGTAAACATTCTGCCCTAGGGATTCAGAGACTAGCAAAGGAACTAGACAAAAAAGCAAAGTTATGATGCAGTGGATCAACTATTGTTTGAGGTCAGCAGAGCTTGTCATGGTGAATCGAGAGTAGAAGAACCTTCTTAGGAGAACTGAGTCTTGACTGTGAGTAGGAAGTAGTCTTTAGGCAGAAGACACAGATGGGAAAGTGTGAGCCACAGTCCCGAATTCTAAGTCATGTTCTGGGTGTGTAGGACCCTAGCTATTTTTAGAAAGGGATCACGTACAAGATGGGGAAAAGCAATAGGAAAAGGGAAGCTTCCTCCCTTATTATCCCCTGGGAGCACCCATCATTTCCTCACGTGGAAGCCAGGGAAGGGAGTCCCAGTATCATTTGAAGTCCTCAGGGAGAAGAGACAAGGTCTGTTCTGCTTGTGTTACAGGCATTTCCCTTGGCTGTCATGTGGTGGGAAGGCAAATGGTGGCTATAACCTACCACAACTGGCCAGACTCGACTCTTTCCCCATTTCCACTGTTGATGCTCTTCTTCACATCTACCTGGCATAAGGTTGTCGACAGACAAACACGGAAATATCCCCAGTGACTCTTTTCTGATTCAAGGGCCAGCCTCTTTTTCAGATCTATCGGGCAGGAGTCTGGGAAATTTTTGTAGAATGACAAATCCCTTCGGAATTTTTTCTCCCTTTCTCGCTCTCTCATTACCCTTTATCTTCTCCCCACCTGGGCTCTCTCTCTCCAGACGGCTCTGCAGCCAGGGAGGTTCCCGATGCTGTGCCAGTTTTCATGTAGGTGCATCTCTACTGAAAACCAGCTATGGATGGCAGGTCACCTTTCTGCAGAAAGACTGATGAGAAACCAATGACTTCAACCTGCTTCCTCGCTTCAGGCCTGAAGAAAACTGAGACTCTGTACTAAAGATTCATTAGCAAAAAGAGTGAAGACAGGGCCTCAAATGGAACATTTTCCAGTTGCTGGAGATGGAAAGAGCTGTGGTGAATGTGATAAGTCCTCTCATAGATGGTAGATCGATAGTGTAGTCCTCCACTGACCCCTGGCCCTCCAGCCTATGATATTCTTACAGGGACATGTCTGGAGTGTTGTGAGCTAACTGCCTATTGCTTGAATTGTGCCTGCTGGAGCCTGAAAAAGTGATCACATTTCAGGAGACAAGGAAGGAAGAGTGAGCCCTGATGGCTGATTGGCTCAGGGGCACAAGAAGGAGCAGGTGACACAGCTTTTTTTTTTTTTAATGTTGTCATTGTTGTATGTTTATTTTGGGTTTTTTTGGCGGGGGAGGGGACACGATTTCACTCTGTAGCTCAGACTGGCTTTGATCTTACTATAAATCCAGGCTGGCCTCAGATTCAAAATGATCTTCCCATATACTAAGTTTCCCAAGTATTAAGATTAAATGAGTTGCCCAGGTACTAGGATTGCAGGCACACACCATCATGCCTGGCCACAGTACAGCCTCTTTAGGATCAGAACATCATTTTGTTCCCTAGGCAGAGGATCAGTGTCTGGGGAAATGTACTGGGCAGGACCACCCAGGAGGAAGAAGCAGATCACCCAATTTCTCCCTGTTCTGCTTTGGAACTGCAAGAGTGCCTGTCATTGTGAGCCTCACAGGACAGTGTGGGAAGGAACGTGGGTGTCAGACAGAGACTGAAACATAAACAGGGAAAAAGAGCTCAGGGGGCCCCCATCTTTCTGGAGACAGCAGGATATTCAAGTTGGGGGAATTTCCTCCCATATTTAAATGGACAGTCAGGGCTGGTTCAGTGGAGTGTTTTTGCAGGGAGCAGCAGAGGCCAGGAGCCCTTTGAGGTGAGCAGTGCTGTCTTTACAGTCCATCCCTTGTGTTCTGAGCTTTGGCCCAAAGGAGCTGTTTTTGTGCTGCTCATTTCACTCAAGACCATTCTTCTCTCCTGTCAAATTCACACGCATTTTCTAGCATTGATCTTAGGCATAATCTTACTCTCTACGTTTCACTGTGGTTCCCTTTCCATGTTCCCCTCGAGCTCTCTACACACCTGTATCATTCCACTGATCACACATCATCACTGTTCTCCACCTCATTATACAGTGAACTACATGACAATAGAAACAATACCTCCTTCATATCTGAACCACCAAGAGTACAATTTGATATGTTAAAAATGCAGTAATAGGGGCCAGAGATTTAGTTCTGTGGTTCCGGCGCTTGCCTAGCAAGCACAAGGTGCTGGTTCGATCCCCGGTAACCACATACAACAATACCAGGTGTGGTGACTCATGCCCACCAGCAATCAGTACCACACACCACAGTTCCAGGTATGGTGGCTGACGCCTGTAATACCAGGACTCAGGAGGCTCCTTTTTGTGCATGGCACAACTCAATATAGAAAAGGAAGGAGTTTGTGGAGATCTGAGTTCTAAACCCTTGGGTTGTTCTGAAAATTCTCTATGAAAAGAATAATTTCATATAATAACTATGCAAATGGCCAGATTCCCATATTCATTCTAGAGCTGGACAGTTGATTCTTGGATGGCTGGACTCCTTAATAGTTTCCCAAGGGCACTGGCAGCCCAAGCCAAGATTCTTGTGTACTAACTTACAGGTCAGGAATTTTTCTACTACATCATTTGTTAGCTTCATGTTAGAAACTGTTTTAAATCTTCATGTTATTATTTAACTTGCTTCTTACACAATTTTATAACTGAGGAGCACAGAGAGCTAGCTATTCAGCCAGTAGCAATCATAGCAATTCAAAGATAGGCAGTCTGGCTCCAGTTCTGATTCTGGTTAAGTGGGAGTCATATTCTTCACAAATTTTCTGATTTTTTTTTTTTTTTGCTTTTTGAGACAGGATCTCACTTTGTAGTTCAGGCTGGCCCTGACCTCACTATGGTGCCCAGGCAAGCTGCCGCAAACTCAGCAATCCTCCTGTCTCTGCCTCCCAAGTGCTGGGATTACAGGCGTGAGCCACCACGTCCAGCATTGTGGTATGTGGTATTGATTGTTGGTGGGTGTGAGTCTCCACGCCCAGCATTATATGTGGTTACTGGGGATCGAACTCAGGACCTTGCGCTTGCGAGGTAGGCGCCGGAACCACTGAGCTAACCCTCCGGACCTTTTTTCTGATTTTTTAACCAAATTGTATGTTCACTGATGTTACTACTAACAATAAGGTATCATCATTTGAGATCGGAGAATAGGGGACATGAAGATAGAGACTCCTGGCATTTTCTTACCTAAGCTTTTCCTCCCCTTTCTAGATGATTCCTCCAGCTCTACAGTCAATCAGGTGGTGATTTCAGGTGCTTTGTATATTAATAGGATCCGTGATTGGAGCAAGTGGGGACATGTGTGCCACACCATGGAAAAATAAATTTCAGGACTGTTAAAAAGAGGACTGCCCCACCCCCAGGATCATATTCATGCTCTTGGCTATGTAGGGAAGATATGGCTTTTGGTGGGAACCAGAGTGGCGGGGTGACAGAGTTTGTTTTGGCAGGCTTCGCAGATCTCAACAACACAAGAATGGAACTGTTTTCTGTGTTTCTTCTTGTCTATCTGCTGACTCTGTCGGGCAACGGGTTGATTGTGGGCGTGGTAAGAGCTGACACTCGCCTACAAACCCCCATGTACTTCTTTCTGGGTCACCTGTCCTGCCTGGAGATTCTGATCACTTCGGTCATCATTCCTAAAATGCTCAGCAGTTTCCTCTCAAGGCAACATACTATCTCCTTTGCCGGATGTATTACTCAGTTTTATTTCTATTTCTTCCTGGGGGCTTCGGAGTTCCTCCTGTTGGCTGTCATGTCTGTGGATCGCTACCTGGCCATCTGTCATCCTCTGCGCTATCCCTTGCTCATGAGTGGAGCTGTGTGCTTTCGCATGGCCTTGGCCTGCTGGATGGGGGGCCTCTTTCCTGTCCTTGGTCCCACGGTGGCCGTGGCCCTGCTCCCTTTCTGTAAACAGGGCGCTGCGGTGCAGCACTTCTTCTGTGACAGTGGCCCCCTGCTCCACCTGGCATGCGTCAACACGAAGCAGCTGGAGGAGACTGACTTTGTCCTGGCCTCTCTTGTCATTGTATCATCACTGACGATTACTGCTGCATCCTATGGCCACATAATCCTGGCTGCCCTACGCATTCCCTCTGCTTCTGGCTGCCGGAAGGCCTTCTCCACCTGTACTTCCCACTTGATGGTGGTGACTCTCTTCTATGGAAGTGCCATTTTCCTTTATGTGCGGCCATCGCAGAGTGGTTCTGTGGACACGAACTGGGTAGTGACAATGATAACGACATTTGTAACACCACTGCTGAACCCATTCATCTATGCCCTGCGCAATGATCGAGTCAAGGAGGCTTTGAAGGACATGTTCAGGAAAGCGGTAGCAGGCTTTTTATGGAGTCTTTTACCCACTGAAAACATCATGAAGAAAATTGTACAGTGAAAATGAAGGAACTCAGAGACTAGCCTTAAGTCCAAATAGTTTATTTTCCCATCATCATCATCATCGTCATCATCATCATCATCATCATCATCATCATCATCATGGACTTCACCAAAGGACTGAATACTGGAGCTATTCATGAATTTCAAAGGCATCAAGTCTACCCCCCTTCTGTTTATGGTAAAATGTACTGATTCTACATGGAGCTAAAAAGAACCAATAAAGAGTGTTATCTACCATGAACATTTCATAAAACCTTCTAACCTGTGTTTATGGCCACCTAGAGAAGCTGAAGATGTTTTATAAAATGTGTAAGCCCCACAGGTATCTAAAATGTCTATTTGAACACATATCCATTTTTCCTGGAAGGGCATCCATAGCTTTAATTCAGCATGTAGAGATAACAATGTATAGCTTCTCTTTTGATTACAAGCCCCAGTAGAGCCTTCTAATTGTTTATGCAAGTCAAGAATTTTAATACAAATGCCATTATAATAAAAAGGAATTTTAAAATCTTATTTTAAATAGCACATTCTTAGAATATTCTTGTCTTTTTTCCCCTGAGACCATACATGTTTGATTTTTCTCTTATTTCCAGTTGCTTTCTTTTTGTTTTGTCTTTGTCTTCTTTTGCAAGTATATCTTTGATAAAGTTATTGAATAATAGAGCTTCTTAAGGTGTAACAGTACAGGCTCTGTTTGGTTTTGTGTCTAGAAGTCCCCTCAAAGCCTTATGTGGTTACAGGTTTTTTTCAGTGGTGGTTGAATCTAGAGTGTGTGGTTCTGGAATTAAAAACATGGTTACTAAACCACTGCACTGACTGGTCTGGCATTACCCTAGTCCTGGTAGATTGAATAAGATAAATGGAGCAGAAACACACTGTCCTGTGGGGTACTACTTCTGAATATATTCAGAGTTAGAGCACCTGAAGGCACTTCAGGTCACAACCCCTCGGTCAGGGGCAGGTGCATCATAGGTCACAGTTAAATAAGAGTGACTTAACACATTCAACCATGCATGTGTAATACGCAAGGACACACAGCTGATGTTTCGTGATAATATCTTGTATGTCTGAGAACAGGTATATGAAGATGGGAGAAATAAAGGCAAGCAGCTCTACTTCTCCTGCTCTGACGCTGCTCTTCTGCTGATGATTTGCTTTGCATGCTGTTCTGTATTGGGCACTTACTCACGATGGGCTAAATGTGCAAACACTTCCCCGGGTGCCCCCGAAGAGCATGGTCTCTTTGTTGCTTTTGCTGTCTTCTGCTGCCACGAACTATTGCCTCTCTGCCAAGTGCCACCTTCCCTTGGAGCCAGCTGATTCTGGATTGAAATCTCCATAAACTGTGAGCTAAATAAACCTTTTCCCCTTTAACTTTGGGTGTTGGGAGTTTTGGCTGAGCAATGAAAAAAGTAATTAAGACAGTCTCCTTTCTTTCTCCTGTTTTTATACTCTGTAGGAAATTTCATCCAAATCACAGGGGTTTTTTGTTGCTGTTGTTCTGCTGTTTTTCTGTTTTTTTAGACAGGATCTTGCTATGTAGCCCAGGTTGGCATCAAACTCTTCATCTTCCTGCGTTGGCCATGCAAGTACTAAAAATTATAGGCGTGAGCCACCATGTCTGGCTAATACCACAGTTTTAATACCTAAACACTGATCACTGCTAGACTCCTACAGTAAGTCTCCAGTCCCGCCTGGCCAGTAACCAATGCAGGCCTGAGAAATAATGCACTAACAGACAGATTTAAGAGAGAAAAAGTAGGGTTCCAGGATAACAAATGCCAGTGCAACTGACAGAGGTGCTGGCCAGCCCCAGGAGTTGACTTTTATTGGCAATCATTTGAGGTAAAGGCAAGGGAAAGACTATGTCCAATTCCTATGGAAATTAATGTACACAAGACTCATAAAAGACAAGACAAAGCATTCTTAAATTAGGAACAGAATAGATAAAGTATATGGATGTAACTAGAATATCGTCCTAGTTAGAAGTTTTAGTTGTGTGAATGGAGTTGGGGTGAGAGTTACTCTGACCTAAGCACATAGGCTTCAGCCAGACTCACTTCTCAAAACAAGCCAATTGTGGGGTCAACTGTTTGCAGCCTGCACTGCTTCCAGCCTGCTTTGGGTATAATCATTATTGCAGTCACCCAGAGATCACAGTCATGTTCATAGCTCCAGGCCAAACTGTGAACTCCAAGTGTATAGAAATGATCACTTAAATTACAATTTGACAAAATATCTTAAAACTCAGCATGTGTATGACTGAGCTCACCATTTACTTGCCTCCTCTCGTCAGCCTCAGTCATCTTTCCTTGTTCTTTATCTCAACAAATGCAATGGATCATTTTTGGTGACACAAACCGGAAAACTAAGAATCCAACCAATTCATTCTTACATTTTCTAGAATTTTCTTTTCCTTATCGATCGAGATTTTTCTATATGGATCTGTATGGAGAAATCGGCAGTGATATTTGGAAGGCATAGATGATTTAGAGGGAATATAACATGGTGTTCTCACTGATTGGAATGAGCTGGAGCTGGACTCAAAGCTCTTTTGTCTCTTCCAACTCTGGGGGCAGGTGCCCAGGTAGTTCCATGATAAAGGGTGACAGCTTTTCTTGTAGGCCACCCACATTCACAAAGTTGGAGCCAGTGAAAGAGAGGTAGATTCCAATTTGCTTTTTTTTATTCCTGTTTGTGGTTGTAAATTTTGTGGCTTCAGTTCATGCCCAGCTTTTCTTTCCAAATGTTCACCCTGATGAGCTAGGGATTAGTGGGATTAATAACACGTATAGAAGCAAGAATCTTATATTGACTTCCTTTCCAGCTACCACAATTATGTAAGGGCTAATACCTACAGTAAGTCTATTTATTATCACTATGGTCATTCCCTAGCTTTGATGGAGCCCTACCTCATACTTGCTCTTGCAGAACTATCAGCTGCACTGTTTTCCTTGATTTATTATTATACTGTAAATCCCTTGAAGACAGCAACATGATTGAATTTTAATTTGTGTTTCTGTCACCCAAAGCAGTGCCTGATAATTTGGAACAAACAAAATCTCTGTTGCTGTGGAAGGATCAACGACTTAGGGGATATGAAAGAGTGTCAAGTAGCAATGCTTAAGGAGAAAAGTAGCTGAGACACACCTATGGCAAACACACTGCCAACATCGTACTATGGAGGAAAGCTGAAAGCATTTCCTTTCAAATCAGGAACAAGATGAGAGCCCACTGTCACCACACCTGTTCAGTGCAGTACTTGAAACTTGAGCTGGAGCAATCAGCAAGAAAAGGAAATAAAAGAGATTTGAATAGGAGAGGCAGTCAAACTACACTTATTTGCAGATGTCATGATTCTTTACACAGAGGACCCTCCCTAAAAGACTCTTAGAACTAATGAATTTGGCAAAGTGGTAGAATACAAATCAATACACAAAAATCAACTGCATTCCTGTACACCAACAGGGAACCCACAGAGAAAGAAATCAGGAAAACAATCCTATTCACAACAGCTTCAAGAAAATTTAAATACCTAGGAGTTAACCTAATAAAATAAGTTAAAGACTGTAGTAGTCAGGAAAAAAAAAAAGATATTGGAAAGAACATCAGAATATTGAAAAACATCCTGTTCCTGGATATGCAGAACCAAAACTGTCAAAATGACCATATTATCAAAAGTAATACATAGATTTAATACATCATAGACCAAACACCAATAGCATTCTTGGCAAAACTAGAAAAAAACAATCCTAAAATTTGTATGGAACCAGAAGAGAACCAGAATAGCAAAAGCAATCTGAGCAACAGGAACAAAGCAGGAGGCAATCCTGAACTTCAAGTTATATTACGAAGCTGCAGTGGTAAAAAACAGCATGGTACTGGCACCAAAACAGAAGTGTGGATCAGTGGAACAGAGCAGAGCATGCAGAAATAACCCAGGCACATCCAGCCATCGGATCTTTGTCAGAGGCGCCGAAAGCAGGCACTGAAGGAAAGATCCTCTTTAACAAATGGCACTGAGAAAACTGGTTATCCACATGGACATGATAGATCCAGCTCCATCCTGTGGTAAAACCAAATCAAAATGCATCAAAAATCTAAATATTAAAACAGAAACAATCTTCTAAAAGATTAAATTCTTAAAGACATAGGCATAAACAAGGACTTTGTGAAAACTGGGAGCCCCAGTTGTACGAAAAATAACACTAACAATCAGCAAATCAGATCATATCAAATCAAAAACTTCTACAGAGCAAAGGAAGCAACCAGGAGTGAAGAGACAAGCTACAGAATGGAAAAAAATATTGCCAGCTACTTCCCAGAGGACTAATATCTAGAAGATTAGAATTCAAAAAATAGATCCCTCAAATAAAAGGTCAAACCAAAAAAAGGGCAATTGAAATGAATAGATGCCTCTCAGAGGTAAAACTGACACATAAATACATGAAAAGAAGTGTTCAACATCTTTGGCATTAGAGAAATGCAAATTAAAACAACAACTGAGGTTCTGTCTTACTCCAGGAATGGCTACCATGAAGGAAGCAAAGGCGACACTATGGGGAAAAGGAGCCCTTCTACCCTGAGGCTAGGAATGTAAACTAGTACAGCTCTTGTGAAAATCAACATAGAGATTATTCAAAACACTGAAAAGAGAAATTCCATCCAACCTATCTATTCGCTTACCAGATAACTTCCTAAAAACATTGTATATACGGTGGCATAGCACATGCATATTTATAGGAGCACAATTTGTAATCTAAATTATGGAAGTGACCTTTATGCTTATCAATAGGAGAATGGATACATATGTTGAGAAGTCCACACCTTCCCCCTCATTCTTTTTTAATTTTTGCAGCAGCAGGGATTGAACCCTGGCCTTGTGCTTCCAAGGCAGGTCCAGTCCCACTTGAGCTAAATCCCCAGCTCCTTGCCCCTCATTCTATAACCCACTCAGCTCTGTCATCATCCCTGCTCTTTCTGCTTCAAACACTGGTAAAGACTGGCAGGTGCTCAGAGTCATTAAATCAGTCCTAACAGCATGTGGCTGCCAGCAGACTTCCTCCTTGAAGTTTGTCACTGACCGCTCCTTCCTTCTCAACTTTTTTAAACATGTTACCATCACCGTTCTGTCCTTACATTCTTTTTTTTTTTTTTTTTTTTTTTTTTTTTTTTTTTTTTTTTTTTTTTTTTTTTTTTTTTTTTTGAGACAGGGTCTCGCTTTGTAGTTCAGGCTGGCTCTGAGCTCACTATGTAGTCCAGGCAAGCCTCGAACTCAGCAATTCTCCTGTCTCTGCCTCCCGAGTGCTGGGATTACAGGCATGAGCCACCACGACCGGCACTGTGGTATGTGGTATTGATTGCTGGTGGGCGTGAGTCTTTTCATTTATTTACATGGATACATGTATTGGGGAGGGTTGAGACAGCATCTTGCTATGTAGTTCATGCTGGCTTTG
>PVIC010050384.1:0-12827 GCA_004025085.1 Thryonomys swinderianus
TTTTTTTTTTTTTTTTGCTTTTTGAGACAGGGTCTCGCTTTGTAGTTCAGGCTGGCCCTGAGCTCACTATGTAGCCCAGGCAAGCCGCCGCGAACTCAGCAATCGTTCTGTCTCTGCCTCCCGAGTGCTGGGATGACAGGCGTGAGCCACCACATCCGGCATTGTGGTATGCGGCATTCATTGTTGGTGGGCATGAGTCTCCACGCCCAGCATTCTATGTGGTTACCGGGGATCAAACTCAGGACCTTGCACTTGTGAGGCAGGCGCCAGAACCACTGAGCTAACCCTCCGGCCCCAAATGTAGGATTTTCAAAGTAATTTCTAAACTATGAGGAATCACGTGGGCCCTGGATCCACTGTCTCTCACCTGGCGTTTCACCCTCATCTCCTCAACCTCACTTACAAAGCTTTGTTGTAATTGTCCTTGACTGATCCTTCAACAAATCAAGCCTGTCTCTGCCCCAGGACCTTTGCACTCACTCCTCTCTCGTTCCCAGAGAGCCACATGGCTTCACTCCTGCCTCAGTTCATTTGCATTCATGCTGAATGACTCCTCTTCAAATAGGTCTTTTTGGAAAGTTATCCAGAACAACAAGCCCCGCTGCTTTCCACCCTTCCCCTTCACATAGTCATGTGCTTGTCAGTTTGGTATTAGACTCAGCGCTCAAAGGGGCGGATGCCTGGTCAGTTCTTTGATGGCTCCTCCGGATACCTGTCTCCTACATACTTGGGGACAATGTGATCAAAAATGAGTTAATCAGGGCCAGAGATTTAGCTCAGAGGTTCCAGTGCCTGCCTCCAAGTTCGATCCCGGTAACTACATACAATGCTAGACGTGGTGACTCACGCCCACCAGCATCAACCAGCAATCAGTACCACATACCACAGTGCCGGGCGTGGTGGCTCGCGCCTGTCATCCCAGCACTCAGGAGGCAGAGGCTGGAGGATTGCTGAGTTGGAGGCTTGCCTGGGCTACATTGTGAGCTCAGAGCCAGCCTGAACTACAAAGCAAGATCCCGTCTCAAAAAAAAACAAAAAAAATTGAGTTAATCAGGGGCCAGGCTTGGAGCTCGGGGGTTGCATGTACACAGGGCTCTCACTGGGTTCCATCCCAGGACTGGAAATTTTTGAAAAGTTAACCAGCCAAGAATGAGCCAGGTGAGATCTGGCTGTGCCCAGGAGCTAGAGGGTGTGTGTAGACACGTCGAGAAGGACCACACGAGACAAGGTGCTTGGGCCCTCCCATATTGTACACGTTCACCCTTTGACTTGATACTGTGATCACCCCTAACTTTACCTTTCAGAGGGAACCCGAGGCACAAGGCCCTGCCGCTGACTGATGGATTCCACAGCTGCGGAATCCACGCCTTAAACCAGCACATGCCCTCGCCTCCCCGCACAGTCCCTCTCAGGTCCCTCCGATGGCACACTGCCACGCAGTTCTAACTACACAGCATCCCCAGCGGTTCTCGGAGGTGCAGCAGACAGAGGGTGGCTCTCCAATCCAATATGGCGCTAAAACTTTCCCAGCTGGACCCACTGGTCCAGACCTGGGTCTGTGAACACTCACATACCTCGCTCATTCCTGGCCAGGGATGGGGGGAGGGTGGACTCAGAGTTGGCCAGCTACCTGGAGAGGCTTTGTCACTAAAGAGAGGGGACAGAGCCAGGTAGAAGCAACAGATGTTCATTCCATATACAAAGGAGGAAAGTAGGACTCAGAGAGGTTAAGCAGCTTGCTGAAGGTTACACAGATGAAGAAAATGTAGGAAAACACAAGCAGCCCAAGCCTGCTTCAGTTAATCCTCCAGGTGTTCAACTCACAGGTATTTCTGTGCCAGGGAGATTCTTGAGAAAAGAAAAATAACTCAAGGATGTGCAGAAAATTGCTTCAAAGCTCAGAGCATCATTGACTCTTAAGGCTCAAAATAATTCCAGATGTCACCTGATTTGGGGTTTAAAATGATGAGACGATTCATCCCCAGAGATGTTAAGTAACTTACTTAAGCACAAATGGCCGCCTGGCCTTGAATATAGATTCTTTTTTTTTTTTCAATCACTTGTCCAGCAAGCATTTACTGTACGCTAATATTTTCCCATCACTAGGCCGTGTGCCAGAGACACAGGCTTAAGTAAAGCAGCTTTGCCGTCTGAGCTGGATTGCAAGGCTCTTTAAATGTGACATAGAAGGCGCCCTTGAGCAGTAATGGGTCTAGTCTTATTAGTGATAGTAAAAAGAAAAAGTAAAATAAAAATTAAAACTTTTATTTGTTGTGAACTTACTGTGAAACATAGTTCTGAGCACATTCCATAAGTCAAAATATTCAATTCTGTTAGAGTTAACTACACAGATTTCTGGGAACGGAATTTAGCCACTATGTGGATTAGGGAACTGGTCTGGTTGATGTAACAAAGACAGAAATAATAATGGCTTAAAGCAGAAGCTGCAGATTGGACATGCCTGGCTTAAAAAAGAGGTACTTTTCCAATATAACAGCCCAAGAGCTGGCATCCCAGTTTGATATGGCAGCTCAATGATCAACTTGGTCACCCTCCCCAGCACATAATCTCCATGGCCTGTGATGGCTGGCCCAGTACCCACCACGCACTTCTGCATTCCAGCCATTAGGAAGGGAGGAAGACTGCAGAACTCACCCCCCAGGCTTTAAAAAGCCCATGAGTACTTCTGTTCACAATAGATCTGTAGCTCCTTCTCAAAGGAGGCTGGGAGTGTAGCCCTTATCTGGGCTGCTGTGTTTCCAAATAAAAACCAAGGGTCTCTTAATAAAGATAATATGCAGGTATTACATAACCAGAACAACACAATTCCTATTTGTGAGCACTTCTTAGGGCCCAGAGTGACTTAAAATTAGTACTTAAAGAACCAGCACCTCATTTAATCCACACGATTCATTCAGTCCCTGTGAAGTGGATCTTATTTCCTTTACTTTTACAAATAAGAGAAGTGAGGAGGAGGTACGGCAGGCAGACTCCACATGGCCCCACACTACTGCTGCCTGGCCTTTGGGACCCTGAGCTGTAGCTCGAATGGAGTCATTAACTTCCACCAATCGGACACTGCCACACTGAGAGGGCACGACTGACTTCTGTAACGTGACCATAAGGAATGCAACTCCCGTCTCATGCAGATTTTCTCCCTCTTGCTGACTTCACAAGGCCACTGCCCAACTGGAGAAGTTCCCAGCCTTGTGGCCGAATCCTGGCAACCGTCGTGGCCTTTAGAGATTTACCCCTGCCCGGGCTGATCCTGGACTCCGCCTCAGGACAGGCCATGGGCTAGATCCCTGAGCCCTAAAAGTAGGGAGATGATAAAGGTTTATTGTTTAATCTACTGAGAGTAGGGTGACCTGTCACACGGCAGCGGATAACAAATGTTGGGGCTCCAAGTGGACAGAAAAGCACTGGCCTGTCAGCCAAGAGGCCCAGAGACAGTAACCCTTGAAGAGCAGGGCTAAACTTATATCCCTGAGTGAGAGAAAGTGGCAGGGATAGGGAACAGCCTCCAGGCCAAAGAACAAGATGGAGGCTCCTTCATCTTCTGCTTCTCAAATGTGATGCTCACAGAGTCACTGGGTAGCTCTTGTGAGGCTCACTCTGACTCAACAGGACTTGGGGGGGAACTGAGGGTCTGCATCCCTAGCGTGCCCCTAGGGAAGGCCAGTGCCTGAGCCGAGGGCCATGCAACTGGGCAGGTTGAAAGCACAAGGACTTTCACTGCTCACTTAACAGAAGACCGGAAGTAGATGGTCCAGGGCTGTCAAGTAGGAGGCCTTCTGAACAGAGTCTGACACTTACCCTGACTTAAGATGTGGCAATATATGCGTAAGATAACAGGTTATAACGTTATATAAAATAATGCATCATCTAATTCACATTCTTTCCTATTTATGCCTGTGTATTAGCATATATAATTATTCTATACATGTGCATACCCAAGTTTTAATAACTAGCACTGCACAGTCACTGCTGATCAAAACAGATGAAAGCTGTGTACTTCTGGGCATAGTGGCACCTTCACACAGCACGACATGTATACATACATGTGCAAATATGTGTGAGAGAAGACATACATGCACACAAGAGCAAGCGCCCAAGACAGCAAACCCTGACTTAACAGCAAAACCAGAAATAGGTTTTGTTTGGCCTGAAGTTTTCAGTATTCCTTAAGTTCAAGATTTTTCTAAAATAAGGAAACTCACCATGAAACTAGGTTTCTGGCTTTTCACCTCTCACGGTGACCTCAGCCCCCTGCAGACAGGAGAGGCCCCAGCGTCCTGCCTCCCTGTGGCCTCCTCCCTCCGCCCCTGGAGGCTATGGCATCTGTTGCCTCTGCAACACCCCTGGGACACTGGGCTGAGGCTCTTCCCCTCCTAAGGCTGGGCCAGAAAAGCCGCAAAGGACCAGATGCCTCGTGGGACTTCTCTCTCCCCATATGCCTGCCTGGGGTGTGTGAGATGCCATGCAAGCACCGCAGGTGCAGATTCTCTTGGGACAAGGTCATGGCGCTACTATTTCCAGATCTCTCCCTGATGTCACCTCGCAGCCTCATGTGTCTCCCCACACCGTGACCCAAGAACCAGTCACAGAGAATTCTCCCCTCTCTGCTCAATCCTCTAATGGTGACCACAGTGGCTCGAAGATCTCAAGCCCAGGCCCCTGGCTGCCTGGCTTTATCTTATTATCTTTACGATCCTCGGTCTGGCAGTCAAAATGCCCAAACACTTTGGGTTCCTTTTCCTTGTAATTGACAGAAACAGCTCCTCACTGCAGCCTGCAAATGCACAGAAACTTGAGAAGAAGCAGCTCTGGCTAAAGTGCTTATAAATTACAAACGAGGTTAAGCCAGGTCCTATAGGTAAGTGACAGATATGGATACAAGTTAGGTGCTCGGGGACGCGTCAAGGTCCTAGTGCATCATTCATGAAGAGTGGGGTTTTCCAGACTTACCACCTAAGAAGGGTCATGTGGAGTGCTTGTTAAAAATATGTATTCCCAGAGCCCTCCTTTGGAGAGGCTGCCGCACCAGAAATGGGGCAGGGAGCCTGGGGGCCTCTGCTTACCCTCACCCCTATGGTTCTGATCTTCAGGCAAGGTGAGAAAACATCCAGACAGGACCCTGGGTCCCTACAGAGGCCTTTCCACATGGAACACGCAAGGGCCCCTGGGAATCTCGTCGAAAGGCAGCTTCAGATTTGGCAGGTCAAGGTGAGGCCTAAGATTCTGCATTTCTGAGAATCTCCCAGGTGACGCTGTTGTGGACAGCAGCCAGGGCCCACTGTGTGATTTGTGAGGCCTAGCGTAATGCAAAAATGCAAGGCTCTTATTCAAAAGCTATTTAAAAAAGAAAGGAAGAAAAGAGAAAAAAAGAAAAGAAAATATTTCCCTTTCTTCTGTAGTCTCTATTTCTATGTCTGTTGCTAGGTTTTCAATTTTGCTTCCCAGCATGGTGCTGGCTTGGGCAGAGGTGCTTATAGGTTGGCTGCAGTAGGTGAGGAGTCACTAGGCCAGAGGACAGAAGCCCTCATCCAGCGATGCTGGTAAGTGGGGTATTAGGAGCCCCCCACAGATGCTGGCAGGCAGCAGAGGGCAGGAACCAACATGAGCTAAGGCTCCAGGGCTCTGACACAAGCAATGTACCACCAGATAAAATCAGAATGGAGACCACAGCAAGATGTCCCAAGCATGGGGACTTTTCCCAGGGAAGGAGCCTGGGACTCTGTGAATACCCATACAGGTCTCAGAATAGGAACCAAACATGAGCTTTAAAAAGACAGAGATGGTAGAGCAAGACCAGCAAAGTGCACCTGCACCCCCACTGCCTGTTTGTATAAATAAAGTTTTATTGCAACACCACCATACCCATCTGTGGTAAGGAGCAGACACACAGGCGCACACACACACACACACACACACCCTGGCATGTTGTGCATTCCCCTGGAGCACTGTGGAGGCCACTCCTAATTAGAATAGCCAGATTAACTCCATTTTCTGTAGCCCTTGAAATAAATCTTTCAACTCATGCGGAGCATACGTTTGAAGTACTATAAAAGCATCATGGTTTGAAACATGTGTAACTCTGCTCTGGTATTATTTAAAGTTCTGGGCTGCACATGTCCATGCCCATAAATTCATGAAAGCCACTGCACAGGTACAGCACATCCAAAATGCCCAGATGAGTGCCAGGTGCGTCTGCCCAGAGTGGGCCCCAGGAAACACCTAAGAAGCTACTCAGGGAATATCACTTCCAATTGCATTATGGGTAAGATAGTCATCAGACAATTGGCCACTTCTAACAGTAAATATTTTCACCTTTGCAGGCAATTATAGATCATAAGCACTCATCTACCGTGTTGAAGGGAAAACCAGTCATAGATGATACGTAAATAAATAGGTATGGCTGTGTTCCAATAAAACTTTATTGACCCACAGGTGCTGGATTCCCTACTCTGATTTCGGTCACCAATTTATACCGCTAATAATGTATATTCAGTGCCTGAAACATTTCTAACCACCCAGTAGTAGTAGAATAATCATTATTACTGATCACCATTATGAAAATAAGGACAGTTGTATGCCTTGGATTTTACAAAATAGCTGACTCAAGTCTTCTTTTTATCAGAACTACACTCACTTCTGAACAGAAAGGCATTTTTCTCTGATTTCCTCTTGCCACCATCCAAGAGGGGCATGCTACAACAAAATCCTCCTCTCCGATGGGATTTAGTCAATTACACTGACAGTACAGCTTGACCTCTGCTTTCAGAGGGGCAGGCGTGGACGCCCGCCACAGCTCCCAGGTCTCAGCCCAGCACGCTACTGTCACAGGCACACAGACATTAGCTCGTGATCTCAGCCTGACTCCTGGGGCCTCGGGATGCCAGACTCTGGCCCAAACTACCTGTCAGCAACTAAGAGCCCTGCACAGCAGATCAGGCTCATGATGGGGAGCCTTCAAGAGGCTGGCAGTGCCTCCATGAGAGTGGGTTTTGGGGGCTGACGGTAGAGGCCACCTCATAAACCGTCTGACGACAGAATCCAGTCTGCTCCATTATGACAATGCAAAGTGTCCTTCAACACGGTAGATAAAGTCAGATTGTATGTAACAGGGGCCGACGGAAATTGAGAAAATCTTATTTTTAGATTAAAAACAACGATCGGTCTGGACAGGATCCATTCTACTCAGTTTTACCCCTTGCACTTTCCGGAAGCCAGTGCCACCCCGAGGTGTCATCTCCTTCCCCCAAAGCCCATGGGGTGAGGTGGCAGCACTGCAGCAAAAAGCCCTGAATGTCTGCAGCTGCTTGTAGGGGTCGTAATTCTTCCCCACAAAGTTACCTTTCCTGTTTCTATGAATTACTCTTACATTCTTGTAAGAGATATGGTTTGAGGTATTTATGATGCATTCAATTCTGCTATCATTGATTTATTGAACAAAACCAGCTCGGGGATATGATGGAAAGGCCCTCATTCCAAAAACTCTTACATCGCGGCACGAGGAGCATTTTCTGCCCTGTTGGCCTCCCGCAGATGACCAGCCGAGATAAACAGAGGCCACTCCACTCTCTGCTGAAGCATGCGTGGCGATGTGAAGGAATCAATCAGACAAAAGCAGATTATTACAGTGTCTGCAAGAGATCAAACAGCGCTGGCATCCGCACCCACACACGCCTGATTTACAGGCGAGCTGATAAAGTGCCACAGCTCACTGTCAGGAGAACATGACAACCCCTTGAGCTCTGTGGATAAATTATTGCTGAAGCCCATGATAACATTTCTCCGCCTAGCAACCAAACATAACAGGATGTGGCTTTTAGTACTAGGAGCCAAATGATACAAAGACGAGGCGCCCAAGAGCTTTCCGGGCTCGGGAGGCACATCCTAAGATGGAACCTTGAAATAAGCAGCCTCTTGAAACCCACATGAAACCCACAGGTCATTAACAACTCCAGCAGCAGAGGCGACCTTTTCTGTCACGTACCTGCACAGAGGGAATGTTCCTTCGTTATGATCAGTCTTCTCCTGGCCCAAAGTCACCTCCCTCAGAGCTCTGTGCTAGAAACCATGCTGCTTTCCACGCAGCCATGGGCAACCTCAAAGCACGGCCCCTCTCACGTACTCCCAGTGACCCATGGAGTCAGTGTGGACAATAGGATTAAATGTCCTTGAAACCCATAATGAGAAAAATTACCTGTCTTTCTTGTTTTTTGTTGATTTACCTAATAACATCAATAGGAAGGCCTCAGCGAGGTCCTGGTACAAATCTCAAAACACCTCCCAAACATTGCAAATTGTCCTTTTTAAACAAAGAAAGGGCAACTATAGCTCACTAGAACTTGCGACAACAAAATTTTTTACTTTTTACTATTTTCTCTTTTCAAATGACACTGTTTCTCAACTGATGGAGGTGATGGCAAAGTGTTTGAAAATAAACCTACTTGAGCCATGAGCTCCATAAAGACAGGATGTTTTGGCTTCTTTATTTCCTGCTGTATCTCAGCACCTCAACAGTGCCTAGATGATAAACAGTCTGTACATATATGCACTTAATGAAATTGATGAAATGAAAAATTAAGTAAATGACGGTTTAAGTGGTACTGAGAGGGAAGAATTTGCAATGAATGTACAGATGAGTCAGAGACATGACAGAGAATTTGGAAATCATACTCAAGCAACTGTTCCAGTCACTGTAATAAATATCTGATACAACCAACTTATGCCAACATGTGCTCACCATTCAGATGGTCCAGACCAGTGCCCTGGTAGGCCAGCCATAGAGCAAGGAGGAGGAACCACAGGGACTCACCAAACCAATCAACTCATAGCTGTGAAGCAAAAAAGAGGCAGAGAAGGTGACGACTTCACTACGCCCTTTGAAGGCCTTGTCCAGTGTCCCCCGAGTTCTCCAGTGGACCCTGATTCTTGAAGCTGCTACCACCTTCCAAACACCACCACACTAGGGACAAGCCTTTCCCACAGGAACCCTTAGGAGATACTCGAGGTCCAGATGTGGCAACAACTAATGTTGAGGCACACGGCACCATCGCCTTTGATAACCACTGCTACCCTGCGAGGGGGAAACTTTCTGAAAAGGGAAATGATACTCAAAGATGCTAGGTAATTCATCAGGCACAAGTCTTTGTGTAGCAGAAACAGAATTCCACCTGAACACTGCGTCTCAGAGGTGACCGCTGAGCTTCTCCAGTCAGTGTCTTCCCTCTCACCCACAGAGCTGCACAGGCTCTTCTCTTTCCACATGGAAGGAAATTAATGTCAGTGACCCTTCCCAGGGTCATGCGAGTAGTAACAAGGCCCGGATGCAAACCTAGGACTGCCTGCTGTCACCTCCACTGTGCTTCCATGCCTCCAAATCAACACACTCTGAAGGATTGCACAGACTGCGAGAAACTATAGTTTAAACAGGTAATCAGCTCAACACCTAAAAACATTCGAGACAGGGGTTTACAATTACCAAGCATGGTGAGCAAAAGTTAAAAAAACAAAACACCCTCAATGCTGGGCGTGGTGGCACACGTTTGTCATTCCAGCAGTCAGGAGGTAGAGGCAGGAGGATTGCTGAGTTCGAAGCTTGCCTGGGCTACATAGCGAGCTAAGGGCCAGCCTGAACTACAAAGCCAGACCCTGTCTCAAAAAATAGTAAACAAACAAACAAAAAACACCCTCAACATGTTTATTATAAAAACATACAAATCACACTGCTACCCGAGAACAAATTGAGACTTTTCTCTGCCTTTTTCATGCAGGCATTGGGAAGCAATTGTTCCTGGTAGTGAAAAGCAATCACACCTTGTCCCTTGGGGAGGAGAAGATGAACAAAGGAGTTAAGAATTCTACTCAAGTGTAATCTTCAAAAAAAAAAAAATAACAACTCTCATATAAACATAAAATGACTGTGCTTCACTCAAAAGGATATTCAATTTATTAATTGATGGAGAGATCATACAGTAGTTGGACTGGTTCAAAGTAGAAATAGAGAAAAGAAGATTTATATCAAAAGCTGGTCAAAAGAACACTGAACTGAATCTGTAAAGAATCCCAAACTGGGCAGTGTTCTCTAAGGTCACTAAATTATTACTGTTTAGGGCTACTTTTCTCCTGGGTAAAAATCTATCATATCAGCTAACATATAACTTAAGGTAAGTGGTTCTAACCAAATGGCAAACTGCAAAGTAAACACAGATGCACCGTGACACATAATTCATCTTCAATGCATCTATCCAACACAGTAAGAAGACATAAGATCAAACTCAGCTTTATATGCAAGTTCAGGACAGTTTTTCTTAATGATTTCACCAAGTTTACACTATTATTTCTGATGCCTTCACATGTATAAGAATGCAGGTGTCCCACTAAAATTATGAATCAGTATGCTTGAAATGAGTCCCAGAAAGCACATTTTAACAAACTTAAAAGACCAGAAAATAAGAAATGTTGGCAAGGTTGTAGAACTGTCTCTATAAAGACATAGCTCTCAATCCAGAGGCAGCATGATCATTGATTATGGATTGGTCTTCCTAACATTCTTCTGTGTAAGGCTCTTGTCTGTGCTATTAAGCACTGCATTTATTGTATCACTATCATTGTTCCTGGTTACCAACTTACTCTCCATAACTAGCATATGGCGTGAATTCCACCATGTCACATATGACTTTGTTCATTGTTGGGCCTTAACTTAACCTGTATCCCCTACACCTCAGTGATGGCAAAATCCAGGTCTGGCTGAGCCAACTGCACTGCACACCAGTCTCCTAGGTCCTGAGAGAGCCTTTGGCCCCTGGTAGACTAAATCCAGACCAAAGAGACTATTGAGCTAATGAGAGCAGCCACGGCAGCAGCTCGCCCGGTTCCCCACCCCCCAGTGTTGGGCCCCTCCTCTGGCAACCATAGACCGAGCCCCAAAACCCACTGAGCAAACCCCTCCCACCGCTTGCGCTGTATAACGCCCTGCACTGCATTCATTAAACGGAAGCATTCCAGAAACCTCTCCAGAGTCTGCTACGCATGTGTGACTCTGCACCTCACCCTCCCGTGTGCAGCTCTGCGAAGACAACTGGCGCCCAAATGAGGGGCCCCTTGGTAATCCTCGCCTCACCTCTCGGGTGAGTGCCCCCACCTTTGCGGGAAATTCCTCCTCCCCGCGGCTCAGCAGGCCGCTTCTTTCCACTGGCCTCACCTCCTAATGGGAAATACCCTCTATTCCTCTTCGCAACCCCAAGATGGCGCCGGCGCACCTTCTCTTCCGGCGGACACCCAGGCACCGCCCCATTGGTCACTGGCCCCTCCCTCCGCTCCACCCCTTAAACAGCCCCACCTCTAGCCTCAATTTCTGCCTTCCGCGTTACCCTCTTCTGAAGTTCTTCCACACTGTGGCGGCCTCCTGTGTGCAGGCCTCTGTCTTACTCTCCCCCTACTGCGCCATCCCCACCCTACACGTCACGCCTCTACCAGACCCTTTACCCAGCTGCTATCACCGCCAAATCCCTTCACTTCGCCCCCCCAACCTTGACTCTGCAGAGGACGATCCTCATCTTCTCCAGCACCTTTCTTCACCCTCGGCAGCACCCCCCTAGGCCCTGAGGCTTTTCCAGCGGTTAGTGCCCTCCCCCCCCAAGGTCTTGAAGGACCTTCGTCAGGACTCACAGAACACGGCCTCAAAGCCCCTTTGCCCTTCAGCTTCTAGGTAACTTCTCAAACATCAACTGCCCTGAGGACTGGCCAGATCTCGCTCGTGCCTGCCTAAGCCCTGGAGACTAGTCTTTAGGGCCATGTTTTTTGAAGAGTGTAACCAACGAGCAGCCAGCCACTTAGCGGCTAACCCGCCCATCCCCCTCATGGCCAAGGCGCTTAAAGGAATTGGCATGTTTGCCCCCATAACACAAGCCATACAACGGCCCCTTATTTTGATCAAATCCAGTGGTGTACCCTCAAGGCCTGGCAAATTATGCCCATTCAACAAGGCCTAATGCCCCTCTCCTTCTTAGTTCAAAAACCAACTTTCCCAGATTTTTGTCAGAGTCATCAAGGCAGAACTACTGCCAAATGGCCAAATGAGGAGGCTCTCACCGTCAACTCCCAGGCCGCGGTCACGCAAGTATGAGCCCTAGTAGTTCCCAGCTCCCCTCTTCTAGTCACGATCAACTGGAACTCCTCCCTTCCTCACCCCTGTGGCAATGCATCCACCGCCCCCAGCCTGACTCTCCCGTTGGTACCACATGGAATACTTCTGTCTCTCCTTCCTCTGTCTGCTTCTCTACCTCACCTCCAACTGACTCTTCCTCCACCCTAGCGACCTAAAGACCGATAACCACTGACCCATCTTCCTTGTTCTTGGGGCCAATGCTTCCTTCTCCGGAGTCTCTGGGACCTCCTACTTGTGGGGTGACTCATACCATGTGTCCTATATCCCCAACTCAACAATTTCACCTTTCAGCGCCTGTGTGCCCGCCTTTACCAAAGACTGGTTGGGCAGCGACCCTGTTCAACCTTCTGCTTCACCCACACAGGAAATACAGTTTGGGGGCCTCGACCATCATCACCATCATGGTGTCCGTAGTCACCACGGTCTCCGCGGCCGCCATGGCTTCAATCACCTTGCACAACCAGATCGCCCCTGACACCACTGTTAACCAACACACTCAAAATACTACACAACACACGCCCTCGGACAAACTTGGGCACTCTCCCATGACAGCCGTGCTGCCACTGTCAACCTACAGTCCCAAATGGACTTAGTCCTCCGATGTGGTTACCTTTAATAATGTCTGGGGCTCCTTTTGGGAGGGGTTCAC
>PVIC010050385.1:0-12827 GCA_004025085.1 Thryonomys swinderianus
TTTTTTTTTTTTTTTTTTTGCTTTTTGAGACAGGGTCTCACTTTGTAGTTCAGGCTGGCCTTGAGCTCACTGTGGTGCCCAGGCAAGCCGCCATGAACTCAGCAATCCTCCTGTCTCTGCCTCCCGAGTGCTGGGATTACAGGTGTGAGCCACCACGTCAGGCATTGTGGTATGCGGTGTTGATTGTTGGTGGGCATGAGTCTCCACGCCCAGCATTATATGGGGTAACCGGGGATCGAACTCAGGACCTTGCGCTTGCGAGGCAGGCGCCCGAACCACTGAGCTAACCCTCCGGCCCTCAGCCCATTTGTTTTTGAGACAGGGTCTCGCTTTGTAGTTCAGGCTGGCCCTGAGTTCACCATGTAGCTCAAGCAAGCTTTGAACTCAGCAGTCCTCCTGTCTCTGCCTCCTGAGTGCTGGGATTACAGGTATGAGCCACCATGCCCCAGCATTGCAATGTGATACTGATTGTTGGTGGGCGTGAGTCACTGAGTCACCACACCCGGTATTGTCATATGTGGTTACCAAGCATCGAATGCAGACTGCAGGACCATGCACTTGCTAGGCAGGTGCCAGAACCACTGAGCTAAATCCCTGGCCCCTCCTATTTGTCTCCTTTAATCTAGAGCATGTTGTTCATGACATTGACAGTTTTCCAAAATGTTGGCCTGTTTGATACATTAACCTTCATTTGGGAGTTGTCTCAGTGTTTCCTCATAATTAGATTCATATTAAGTATCTTTTTTTTTTATCCTTTTTTTGAGACAGTGTCTCGCTTTGTAGTTCAGGCTGGCTCTGAGCTCGCTATGTAGTCCAGGCAAGCCTCAAACTGAGCAATCCTTCTGTCTCTGCCTCCTGAGTGCTGGGATTACAGGCGTGAGCAACCATGCCCGGCACTGTGGTATGTAGTATTGATTGTTGGTGGGCGTGAGTCTCCACGCCCAGCATTGTATGTGGTTACTGGGGATTGAACTCAGGACCTTGAGCTTGGGAGGCAGGCACCGGAACCACTGAGCTAACTCTCCAGCCCATGTCCTGAATTTTTGGAATACATTATTTTAAAAGAATATAATAAAATGTACTTACATTTCTGTCTTTTAGGAAATTTAGATTTAAAAGTCATGTTTTTATTTACCTCCTTTACTTGCATTTGTGTTGAAAAATAGGACCTCATTTCAATAGTTGTACTGCTTTCTCTACTTTGCTTGGTTTATCACCATCAATTTGTTTCTATTGGACTTTTGCTTAAATTAAGACCCATTATCAGAAAGAATATGTAACCTGATTTATCCTTCATTTGGGAGTGCTTTTTTACATTAAAAGAAAAAAAAGTATTTTGTTCTTAGACTTCAAAGATCTTTATTTCTTGGAAGTAAAAAAGACTGCAGAGTCATTTATTAGCTTCAGTTTTATTAAAATGGTAAATCTAGATTTTTTTTCTTTTAGTTTTATGAGACAGAGTCTCACTGCATAGTCCTATCTTGCCTCGAATTTGCAGAGAGCCTCGAGCCTATGCGGGCTCATCCAGGGGTGAGAGCATACACCACCACACCCAGCTAGCCCGCACAGCCTTTTGGGAATGATAGTGAAACAGTGACTTCCCACCCTGTGGTAATGTAAAGTGTAGCATTGCTGGCTTTAAGTGAGTGTTTACTCTGTCCTGACTTCCAGCTGCAGGAATACGGATGAGTCAGATTGTTGGCCTGGGCATCTCCACGCAGAGGGCAACATTCATCACATGGAACAGGTGAGTGCCCTGCCTGATCAGTGTTGTTGCTGGTTCGTGCTTCAACAAGAGGAATGTGGCTGTAAAACCTAAGGCAGTGCTGTACTGATCATTGACATCTCTGTTTCACAGGGATGAGACACAGTCATGTGAGACACGTTGAGCTTGGGCAGAAAAATGGAAGGAGGGACATGAGGTTGAGTCTGAAAAATGTATTTATGGTAAATCCATAAGGACCTGACTTTTGGTTTAGTATTAGGCAAGAAGAATAAATTGGAATTGAGCAATATTCTGACTTTGATGTTTGGCAGAGTGGAATAGGAGTTACGGAGTACAGAAGAGGGGGAGCAGGCTTGGTGGGTGGGGTGAGAAAGTGTTTTCTTTTAGACACGTGAATGTGGTGATAGCTCAGAGGTGATTGAGACAGACCACATTTTTGTCTGGATGAATAATGATTTTTAGGGCATGATGCAGCAGGTCATGCATACATTTACAGACCCCCTAGTCCTACCCTTGGGCATAGGAGGTCTTAATAGTTAATATATTTGAAAGATGAAGACATGAATGCAAGTTATTTACCCTGGCTAGGTGGTACCCTGGGGAAGCTGAGGCAGGAGCATTACCATTAGGGGGCAGTTTGAGCTACCTAGTGAGTTCCAGGCCAACGTGAACTGTGTAACAGACCATATCTCAAAAAACAAAGATGCAAACAAGCCAATTATCTGTATAGGTCTAATCAGTAGCCTTGGGTGCTTGAGGGAACTGTCCTTTGACATTATAGATTTCTGAGTTACACCCTCCACAAACACTGTGCTATGTGATACCACAAGTGTCTCCAGACTTGCAGAATCACCTTCACTTGAGAATTATTGGCATAGAGGACACCTGCAGGGAGAGCCCTAGTCTCTGATAGGGACCTGGAGAGAGAAAATCTGGTCCAGGATTTGGACTATGAGATCCTTCTAGGTTTTTTATTTTTAATTTTTATTTTTTTTAAATTCTTTATTGGTACAATTTATATACATCTTACAATCACACATAACATCGGGGAATTTGTACCAATATACGACACAAGTTAATTCTCATTTTTACCCATATCCCTACCCTCCCACACCTCCCCACCCCTATATACATGCTCTTTTATTTTCTTTCAGAATTATATTTATTCTTCCCCTCATTATATTCCCTCACCAAATTTCCTTTGGAAACTTCCCATTCTACAAAAACTGTCATATTTTCTAGAGCTCATTTGCATCTACAGGTGCTCATATCAAAGAAAAGATCTGGTATTTGCCTATCTGTGATCTATTTATTTCACTTATTAGCGTGTCCTCCAGGTGTATCCATTTGCACATAAATGAATGAATCTTGTCATTCTTTATGGCAGAATAATGCTCCATTTTATAAAAAAACCACATCTTCTTTATCCAGTCTCCAGTTGATGGGCATTTGGGTTGTTTCCAAGATGGAGCTATCAGGAACTGAGCTGCTATGAACAATGGTGTACATCTGTCTTCCCAGTGTGATTTTTAAAATTCTTTTGGGTATATTCCTAGCAGGGGGATAGCAGGGTCAAATGGGACCCCTAGTCCTAGTTTTCTGAGAAATCTCCACACGGATCTCCACAATGGTTGCACAAGTCTGCAATCCCACCAACAGTGGAGAAGGGTTCCTTTCTCCCCACAGCCTTGCCAGCGTTTATTGTTGGTTGATTTTGTAATCAAGGCCATTTTTCATGGAGTGAGATGAAATTTCAATGTTGTTTTCATTTGCATCTCTCGAAGGACCAGTGATGTTGAGCATTTCTTCATATGCTTCTTAGCTGCTTTGACTTCTGCCTCTGGGAAGTGTCTGTTCATTTCAGATGCCCATTTTTGAATTGGGTCTTTGAACTTGGGGAGGCTGATCTGTTTAAGTTCTTTATATATTGTAGATAATAGCCCTTTGTCTGATAAACAGCTAGTAAAGATTTTTTCCCATGTTGTTGGTTGTCTTTTAGCAGTGCCAGTGACTTCTTTTGCTGTACATAAGCTTTTCAGTAGGATGAGATCCCATTTGTTGATTCTTTCTGCTAGTTCTTGTGCTATAGAGGTTTTATTCATAAAGTCTCTGCTTAAGCCATTGTCTCCAAGAGTTTTGCCTAACCTGTTTCCAGCAGGTTTATTGTTTCTGTTTTAATGTTTAAGTTTCATATCCATTGTGAATTTAGTTTTGTGCAGATCCTCCCAGTTTTTAAAGAGTTCATTTGTATTAGTACAGGTTTGTAGTAAATAATGATTACATTAATTGTGTGTCCCCAAACTGAAAAGGAGTCAGGGAAGAAAGAAACTGCCCAAGCAGGACCAGGACAAGTCTGAGAAGTGGTCAATAGGGAAGTGGAGGCGAGCATGTTCTCTGGGAAGGAGCTCTTTGGAAGTGTCACATTCGGACAGATTTGGAGATGGTCTTTGGCCCCAGAGGTTGCATTCATCAGCCAGGGCTGTCAGAGTATTAGGAAGCACAGTTTTTGTGTGAGCTTAGGAGCACATCTTCGTTTTAGGAGAGTCAGATTCCAAGACAGTTCATTTTCCTTACTTTTTGCTGCTATTGTAGGAAGATTTCTTTCCTGTTACAATTATTGTGGGTTCTTTTTTTGCTTTGAGACAGTCTTATTACATAGTTCAGGTCTTGAACTCACTGTGTATCCCAGGCTGGCCTTGAACTCTTCTGCGTTCCTCCTGCCTCAGCCTCCCACATGCTGGGATTATAGGAGTACATCACCATGTCCAGTTTGAATTCATGTTCTTGACTAACCTTTTTTCTGTTTTGAAATGTGTCTATTTTTCTATGAATTTTACAACCATCCTTTGCTTATAAAAACAAATAATGCTGGGCATGGTGGCTCACACCTGTAATCCCAGGATTTGGGAGGCAGAGGCAGGAGGATTGCTGAGTTCAAAGCAGCTACATAGTGAGCTCAAGGCCAGCCTGAACTACAAAGTGAGACCCTGTCTCAACAAAACAAAACAAAGCAAAAAACCCCCAGAAAACAAATAACTGATATATTTTGAAGAAACACACGTGGCTTCTTTCTTCTTTTAGCTTACAAAGGGGAGCTTTATTGTGCTCCCTGGCACAGCTGTGCAGTGCCATCAGGTCCTCCTCAGGCTCCCCAGGCGCAGTGAGGCTGCAGCACAGGAGTGGCCAGTCTCGGTGCCTGGCTGCCCGCTGCATTGTTTCTGTCCACTCCGCCCCCATCTCCGGCTGTGACTGTGGTACTTTCCTGTCCTCTTGGCCCTGAAGCTGTTTCCTCAGATTGCTGTGGGGAAGTCTGAAACTTGGATAGCACTTTTTGTTTTTCTCCTTCCTTCCCTCTGTGCTCCCTGCCCCTCAGAGACCAAGCAGTGCAGTGTTGTCAGTGTCGTCTGGCTCTCGGGTCTTCTGCATGTTCTTCAGATTAAAGTTTCCTCAGTGCCTTTAACCAGTGGTGTGCTCGGCCTGCTTTCTGAATGCCCTGTCAGTGCTAACCTCCTCTGTTTTGGTTCTTTAACGTTCCTTTTGTTCTAAGGAAAATCACCAGCTGTTTGTCTCCCCAGTCACTGTCTCCCAGGGACCTCAGTCGGGGTGAGTGCCGCCAGTGATGGAGGCCGATGAATGGGCATCGTCCCGAGGGTTTGGATCCTGCCTGACTTCGGCATCTGGGCCTGGAGAGGTGCTCAACCAGGTGCAGAGATGAGGCAGAGTGCCCGCCCCGAGGGGCTTAGTGTCTCATTAGAGGAGAGGATTGAATTGCTCTGTATTCCTACTACATCACATATAGTTTTTATTACATTCGATATTTATGTTATTGGTTTTACTTGTGACATAAAATATATGAAAAGCCACAGAATGGTCTGAGGCTTCAGAAGGGCTTAAGACAGTCATTTACAATATGGCCATTTACTCCTGTTTTTCTTCAGATTGTATAAATCATTCATCTTTTATAATATGGTCATTTATGCTCTTCTTTTATTGTTAGTAGAGAGAAAATTATCCCAAATTAAGGTGAAATCAGTACTGGATTGTATGCTGCCACTAGACATTAGTTTTCATTTATTTATTTATTTATTTATTTATTTATTGAGACAGGGTCTCGCTTTGTAGTTCAGGCTGGCCCTCAGCTCACTATGTAGCCCAGGCAAGCCTTGAACTCAGCAATCCTCCTGCCTCTGCCTCCCAAGTGCTGGGATTACAGGCGTGAGCCACCACGCTTGGCACTGTGGTATGTGGTATTGATTGCTGGTGGGCATGAGTCACCACGCCCAGCATTGTATGTGGTTACTGGGGATCAAACTCAGGACCTTGCGCTTGCGAGGCAGGCTCTGGAACCACTGAGCTAACCCTCCGGCCCCCCCTAGTTAATTCTTATACATCCTTCAGTGCTCAGTTTCTTTGTTCCTTCTCAAAGAAACCTTTACTGCCCTCAGACCAGGCCAGGTTTCCTTGTTTGTTTGTTTGTTTATATTTTAGGTCTCCCTGTTTAATCCAGCCATTACACTGTGTTTCTCCTTCATGAGACTCACAGGTGGTCATTTCTGGATATTCTCGCCATCTTTTGAAGCAGTTCGGGAGTATCTCTCCTGTGTCCTTGTGAGGAGTGACAGAAGATTCAGTGACTGCCGCTGCCACCCAGTGGGGAAGTGGGCTTGTGTGTCTTCCCTCACTGTATTCCTTCCGTCTAGCACCATTCAGCCTTTTAGTCCTCCCCAGAGTCACAGTGACCATGAAATGTAAATGTTTTGAATTGATTCAAGACACAGAGTCAGCCGCTAAAGACACAAAAAAAGAGGAGCTCTGGAACTGCTCCTGAAAGGGGAAAGAGTTATGGGAAAAGTGTGTTAGCAGCAAGGGGAGGGATATTAGGATTATAGCAATGTATCTTTTACTGAGACATTTAAAAAATTTAGACATTCACCATATTTTCTAATCACATTTCATCTTCCAGTTGTAAGTCAGCAATTGGATGATTATTTCTTTGAATTCCTTGCTTAAAAAAAAAAAGTGTACTAGGGGCCAGGGATTTAGCTTAAATGGTACTGTTTCTATCTTGGAAGACCCGAGTTTGAGTCCCAGTACTGGCAAAAAAAAAAAAAAAAAAAAGTGTACCAATCAGGGCAAACACAAGCAATTAAGTAATTATTTGTTTGGATTCCATAGTAGAGAATATATTCATTAGAGGAAAACAAACCAAAAAAGAAAATGTATTCTTCAAGAGGAGATAACGTGGTTTTCTGTTTATAGATCAGTTCCTAATTTCTGGCACAAATTGCTTTATAAATTTTTGTTTTCTTTTTGGTGGTATCAGGGATCAAACTCGGGCCCTTGTGCTTGCAAGGTAGGTGCCATGCCAATAAGCTGACTCCCTGGCCCTTTATAAATACTTGTTGAAAGAAGTGAATAAGTGACAATAACTGTAGACTGCTTGGAGTGGGGATTAAAGTGTTGAGAATTGACTGTGGTTAAATTTACATAGGAGGAGACTTGAAGAAAAGGTAAAACGCAAGGCTTGGATTCAAGGTGGAAGATTAGAAGATCCTAGGGCTGGAAGTGTAGTTCAGCTGTATAGGGTGTATTGCACCTAGCAAGTGCAAGGGCCTGGTTCCACTCCGGGAGGTGGGGAGGTGGGGTTTATACCTACAAGAAGTTGATATGTAGGAGCCACAAGGAAAAAGGATTGTTTCCTTCTGTATTTCTTAGCAACACCCCACTCTGGTGAGTCCTCATTTCCTGCTCAGTACTACAGCAAAAAGCAAGAAGATTCATTGACAGAAGTGAAGAAAGAAAAGAGAAGCCAGGATGGCCAGGGCTGAGCAAGCAGCAAAGACACTGGTCAGCCAAAGCTGCTGATACAATTTATTGGTGACACAATTGTAGTTAAGTGGCGGTAAAGGGGCTACCTTGCTGATGTAGGCAAGGGTTGTAAAGGAAGAGACAAGGCATTCTTACTTTAGGGACAGAACAGAGGAAATGTAGGTTGTGATGAACAACTTTGTAGTAGAGTTTTTAAAAATTGGTTTTGTTGGTACAGTTTATATACACAATATGATGACACACAACATTGAGAATTTGTACCAGTATATGACATGACTTACTTCTCATTATAGAAGAGTTTTAATTTGAGGAAGGGAATGTATGTGTGAATCACTCTGACCTTGGTTGTGTGTTACCCATATAAAGCCCGCTAACTTTTTGGACCGTTTCTCTGGCCTCTGCTGTGGCCCTTGGAGGGAGGCTGACATTTGCCATGTGTCATCAGCAGTGCTTCTGTGAGTCACGTAGGTTCTGCTGGACTCATTTCTTTTTTTTTTTTTTTTTTTTTTTTGAGACAGGGTCTCGCTTTGCAGTTCAGGCTGGCCCTCAGCTCACTATGGAGCCCAGGCAAGCCTTGAACTCAGCAATCCTCCTGCCTCTGCCTCCCGAGTGCTGGGATTACAGGTGTGAGCCACCACGCCCAGCACTGTGGTGTGTGGTATTGATTGCTGGTGGGCGTGAGTCTCCACGCCCAGCATTGTATGTGGTTACCTGGGATCGAACTCAGGACCTTGTGCTTGTGAGGCAGGTGCCGGAACCACTAAGCTAAATCACTGGCCCTGGACTCATTTCTTACACACACCAGTTGAGGGGTAACTTTGCAGCCTGCTCTGTTTACAGCATGCTGTGGGCATGATCCACGGGCAGTGCCCACATTGAATGCAGTACCTTCTCACTGAACTATATTACCAGCCCTTTTTATTTTTTTATTTTAAGAAGTTGTTTGGAAAGTTTCATGTTAGTTTGAAATGATTGGACTTTGATTTGGTTTCTTCTGTAGTCTGTGGTTTATACTGAATCTCAAAAAACTGTTTCCATCTGTCTTAGGAAAACCGGAAAGCATTTTCACAACTTCATTAGTTGGCAAGACCTAAGAGCGATAGAACTTACAAAATCTTACAATAATTCTCTTCTGATGAAGGTAATCTTATTCTTATCTTTTATGATTTGAATGTTACTGTGTTTTCTGTAAATGTCACCTAACTGTAAATCGGTAATTCCCACCTTTGTTGTTTTCGAACATAGGAAGAGAATATAGAAACACACATTCTTCAGATCATTGAAGTGTAGTAACAGTCACCTAAAAACTGACATGGCAGAATTAAGTATTTAACAACTGTATCATTCTGACCGGGTTTGTGGTAGACCATAGTTTTATGTATTTGTGGAATGTATATTTCTTTTCTGTTTTTTTTTTTTTTTTTTTTTTTGCTTTTTGAGACAGGGTCTCGCTTTGTAGTTCAGGCTGGCCCTGAGCTCACTATGGTACCCAGGCAAGCCGCCACGAACTCAGCAATCCTCCTGTCTCTGCCTCCCGAGTGCTGGGATTACAGGCGTGAGCCACCACGTCCAGCATTGTGGTATGCGATGTTGACTGTTGGTGGGCGTGTCTCCACGCCCAGCATTATATGTGGTTACTGGGGATCAAACTCAGGACCTTGTGCTTGCGAGGCAGGCACCGGAACCACTGAGCTAACCCTCCGGCCCCTTTTTTTCCTTTTTGAGACAGGGTCTCGCTTTGTAGTTCAGGCTGGCTCTGAGCTCACTATGTAGTCCAGGCAAGCCTCGAACTCAGCAATCCTCCTGCCTCTGCCTCCCTAGTGCTGGGATTACAGGCGTGAGCTACCATGCCCAGCAATGGAATGTATGTTTCTACCACTGAGAAATGAAAAAGAGCCTAGAAAGCATGAAACATACAGACTTCATCATCGTTTGCTGGAAGGTGGAGAATGGAAGATGAGGCAGATACTGAGAGGACTACTGCCAGCTTTTCATTTGATGCCAGGCACCATCAGCAGGTGACAGTGATGCTAATGGTGGTGGTGACAGCAGCACTGGCATCAACACCAGCTGTGATTGTGTCGTTTCCGTGCGACCACCCTGACTCACCGTGTGAGACTATAATTAATATTCCATATTGATTACTTTAGGACTTTCAATGATTTACAATTAAATACTTCCTCAGCTACTGTATGGTGAGTGTCTAGACTAGAGGACTATTTATTTTTGAGGCAAAACATTTATTGGTACAGGTTAGATATACATAATGATGACATTCATTATAGAGATTTGTACCTATACATGATACATCTTGCTTCTTTTTTCCTATTCCTCCCTTTAAATCCTCTTCCCTCCTTATTTATAGAAGCTTTGTTTCCAGTTTTTCTTCTATTTTCTTGTCCCTTCTTTCCTTTCTCCCTCCCTCTTTCCTTGTTCCCTTTCTGATTTTCTTCCCATTTCCCAATATCTATTATACATTTTAGTCCTTACTATTACTTTTGGTTTCTCACACCAGACAAACAATGTGGATCTATACATATGTGTGTGATTTCTTCACTAGAGAGTATAATCTCAAGATGCATCCATTTAGTTATAAATGTCACAAACCCATCCTTCTTTATGGCAGAGTAGTGCTCCCTTGTGTAAAAAAAAAGCCACATTTTTATCCATCCATTGATGGGCATTTGGGCTGTTTCCAAGATTTAGCTATTATAAATGCCGGACGTGGTGGCTCACGCCTGTCATCCCAGCACTCAGGAGGCAGAGACAGGAGGATTGCTGAGTTCGTGGCGGCTTGCCTGGGCACCATAGTGAGCTCAGGGCCAGCCTGAACTACAAAGCGAGACCCTGTCTCAAAAAAAGCAAAAAAAAAAAAAAAGATTTAGCTATTATAGACTGTTGCTATAAACGTGGGTATGTATATATCACCGTGGTATGATGTTTTTAATTCTTTTTGGAGGATACCAAGAAGGGAAATAGCTAGGCCAAATTGAACCTTTGATTTCAGTTTTTTTGATGAATCTCCTTGATTTCATAGTGGTTGCACTAGTCTACACTCATGCCAACAGTGGAAAAGGGTTCTTTTCTCCCTCAGCCCCTCCCACATTTATTATTAGTTGATTGTTTTTTTTTTTGAGACAGGGTCTCGCTTTGTAGTCCAGGCTGGCTCTGAGCTCACTATGTAGCCTAGGCAAGCCTCGAACTCAGCAATCCTCCTGTCTCTGCCTCCCAAGTGCTGGGATTACAGACGTAAGCCACCATGCCCGGCTATTAGTTGATTTCTTGATAAAACTGCCAAGTCTTTCTGAAGTGTGATGGAATCTCAGCATTGTTTTAATTTGTACCTCAAATGACTAGTGTTGATGAGCATGTTTTCATATATTTATTTGCTGTTTGTACTTCTTAATCTGAGAAGTGTCTGTTCATTACAGTTGCCCATTTTTGGATTGGGTCTTTAAATGGAGGGGTGGTCTGATTTATTTGTTTGTTTGTTTGTTTGTTTGTTTATTGAGCCCTTTATATACTCTGCATGGTAGTCCTTTGTCTGAGGGAACAGTTGACAATTCTTTTCCATACTGTGGGTTGTCTCTTCACTCTGTTGATGGTTTCTCTTGCTGTGCAAAAGCTTTCTAGTAAGATGAGAACTCATTTGTTGGTTCTTTGTAATAATTCCTGTGAAAATGAGGTTTTATTCATAAAGTTTTAGCCTTCACCAATGTCTTTGAGAGTTCTACATATTCCTCCAGCATAATTCATGTTTCTGATGAAATATTTTGCTCTTTGATTCATTTCATTGTGTTTTTGGTTTTTGTTTTATTTTGTTTTCATTTTTGGTACAAGGAATCAAACTAAGGGCTTTGTACTTGCCTGACAGGTGCGATGACCGCTGAGCTACATCCCCATCCCTGATCCATTTCAATTTTAGTTTAGTGCATGGTGAAAGATATGGATCTAGTTTTAATATTCAGCAAGTAGAAAGCCAGTATTCTGTTCTAGCTCTCTTTTGGTTCCAACTGAATTTCTGGATTGTTTTCTCTTAACTCTGTGAGATATGCTATTCGAATTTTTTTTTTTTTTTCCTTTTGAGACAGGGTCTTGCTTTGTAGTTCAGGCTGGCTCTGAGCTCACTATGTAGCCTAGGCAAGCTTCGAACTCAGCAATCCTCCTGTCTCTGTCTCCCCAGTGCTGGGATGACAGGTGTGAGCCACCACGCCCGCCACTGTGGTATGTGGTATTGATTGCTGGTGGGCATGATTCTCCACGCCCAGCATTGTATGTGGTTACTGGGGATCAAACTCAGGACCTTGGACTTGCGAGGCAGGCGCTGGAACCATTGAGCTAACCCTCCGGCCCTGCTATTCGAATTTTTATCAGGATTACATTGACTCCATATAACAATTTGGAAGTATGGCCATTTTCACCATATTGGTTTTTGCTACCCAAGAACAAGGGCTACCTTGTTTCTAATACCTTCTGTCTCCTGCTCATAGTACTGTAGGTCTTTCACTTCCTTCATTAGATTGATTACTAAGTATTTCACTTTTAGATGCTATTGTGGAAGTTGTTGTTTCCCTAATTTGTCTCTCAGTGAGCTTTTTATTCACATACAGGAAGGTGATTGATTTTTGTTGACTTTTTTTTTTTTGGTACCAAGAATGAAGCTCAGGACCTCGCAATTACCAGGCAGGTTCAGGCACACTGAGCTAAATGCCTGGCCCTGAGTGTTAACTTTGTATATAGCTATATTACTGAATTTGGTTATTAAATCTAGAAGTCTTGTGGTGGAGTTTTCGGGGTCATCTATGTAGAGTTTTTTTTTTTTTTTTGAGACAGGGTCTCGCTTTGGAGTTCAGGCTGGCCCTGAGCTCACTATGTAGCCCAGGCAAGCCTCGAACTCAGCAATCCTCCTGACTCTGCCTCCCAAGTGCTGGGATTACAGGCGTGAGCCACCACACCCAGCACTGTGGTATGTGGTATTGATGGCTGGTGGGTGTGAGTCTCCACACCCAGCATTGTATGTGGTTACCGGGGATCGAACTCAGGACCTTCTGGTTGCGAGGCAGGCACTGGAACCACTGAGCTAACCCTCCAGCCCTGTAGAGTATTTTTTTTTTGAGACTGGGTTTCACTTTGCAGTTCAGGCTGGCTCTGAGCGCACTATGTAGCCCAGGCAAGCCTCGAATTTAGCAGTCCTCCTGTCTCTGCCTCCCGAGTGCTGGGATTACAGGTGTGAGCCACCACGCCCAGCCCTGTAGAGTATTTTTTTTTTTTT
>PVIC010050386.1:0-12834 GCA_004025085.1 Thryonomys swinderianus
CAGGCTTCAGCCTTAGGTCTGGTTCAGAGCCCAGGCAGTAAGAGGGGATCAGCTCCCCAGGCGCCCAGCAGTCTTTCTCAGAGTTGCTTTGATCCATTTGTTTTGTGCTATCAGCCAGCCTCTTTAGCAGCTCTTGGGAAGGGTCCTGATTAATCTTTATTAATAACTTACTAATAATTAGTAATCATCACGAAGTTACTGATGTTACAGGGCTCTGAGTTTGGCTGCTCCATTTCTCTTTCCGTGAGACTACTGCCTGCTCCAACTCCAGACCTGAATGAAATGCGCCTTTTCCCTGTGTTCTGGTTCCTATGAGGCTGGTATTGCCTAGGGGTGCCAAATATGCTGAGATTGTATAGGTTGAATTAAACCTCTCAAAAGATGGTAAGTCCTTGCCTCAGTACCTATGAATGTGATCTTACTTGGAAATAGGGTCTTAGTAGATGGTCAAGTTAAAATGAGGTCCCTGGGCCAGAGGGTTAGCTCAGTGGTTCCGGCGCCTGCCTCGCAAGCGCAAGGACCTGAGTTTGATCCCTGGTAACCACATATAATGCTGGGCGTGGAGAAACGCCCACCAACAATCAACACCGCATACCACAGTGCCTGACGTGGTGGCTCACGCCTGTCATCCCAGCACTCGGGAGGTAGAGACAGGAGGATGGCTGAGTTCGCAGCGGCTTGTCTGGGCACCATAGTGAGCTCAGGGCCAGCCTGAACTACAAAGCGAGACCCTGTCTCCAAAAAGAAAAAAAAAAATGAGGTCCCTAAGTGGGCCCTAATATAAAATGACAGTGTCTGTACAAAAGGGGAAATTTGCCCAAGAACAGCTCTCAGAGGGGTGACTTTGGGAAGTGATGCAGGGACATGGCCATGCAAAGATGGAGATGGGAATGGAGCCACAAGTCAAGCATGTCAAAGATCACAGCTCCCCAGAAAGTAGAGGAGGGGCAGGCAGTGGTCCTCCTTTCCTGCCGACACCTTGATCTTGGGACACTTTAGTCAGGGACTTGTACTCTGCCAACTGTGAGACCATACATTCCTGTTACTAAGCCACTCTGTTTGTGGCACTTTGTTTCAGCAGCCATGGGAAACTAAAGCAGAGCTCACTGGTGGGATGGAGACAGGTGGGGAGCAGTGGACAGCTACTGGGTAGGACCAGGAACCTGGTTCTGCTCAGTGTTCAAGAGGTGGTGGCAGCCCAGGTCTGGGCAGCTGTCATCCATTTTTATTTTTATTTTTTTTTGAGGCAGAGTCTTATTTTGTAGTTCAGGCTGGCCCTGGGTTCACTATGTAGCCCAGGCAAGCCTCAAACTCAGCAATCCTCCTGCCTCTGCCTCCTGAGTGCTGGGACTACAGGCATGAGCCATGACGTCTGGCAGCCATCTTTGTTAATGGCTGAATGGGAACCTGTGACTGCCAGAGTCCCTAAGCAGTAAGGGTGTGTCTTCCCAGGTCCAGCCAGGGGCTGAGAGGAGGGGAGCAGTCTGTAGTCAGAGAAGGAGGGACTGCTACTATCTCTGTATAATGAAGGCCTTGGGTGATACCTGGGCCCACTGCATCCATATCTTCTGCTTTTGTTTCACTGACAAAGACTAGTCACATGGCCCAACAGAGACTCAGAGGCTGCTGGGAAGGTGGTCTGACTTCTTCCCAGTGGCCCTTGCATATGATTTATTCTTGCCAGTGGAATGTAGGGAGCAGTGATGGGAGTTACCACTGGGTCAGGTGGCTAAGCAGGAGGTGCCCCCTCTACAGGTCTTCTCTTGGTTGGGAGTGGACTGCGGGTGCAGTTTTGACACAAAAGCCATCTAGATCTTGAAAACAGCTCCTTGGAAAACTGCCTAGTCCAGCTATGTCTATTGCTGAGGAGAAATAACAGAGCTATATAGTGTTGTATCTGTTTTGGGATTTCCCAGAAGTTTGGAGAAGAAGGAGTAGGGCAGGCTGGGTTGTGCCCAGGCCCTCACATTCCCTGGTCTGTGGTGAGTCCACCATAACTTCAGAGGCTCAGCTACTTACTTTTTAGAGCAGCAGTCTTTGCAAGGGGGCAGGCCAGTGCAGGTTCTTGGCAAGGATGACACCTTGCTCTCTGTTTATGACTTTTTCTTCCAGTATGCCACGCCTCTACTCCAGAGGCGTGGCCATGTTGAATAATCCCTTTTTTCCCTTACATAACCCTTTCCCAGTGAGATCTGCCCTCTAGTACCTTCTGCACTCTTAGAGATGGTGAGGTTTCCTAGTCTGACCTTGGAGTTTCTTTGATTTTGCAAGTTTGCTTATTTCCATTTTAAAGGATGTGTTTCTAATTAAGGTAACCAAAACCCATGTGCTATTTTTGGATGCAACTTCCTTTTTTTTTTTTTTTTGGTAAGACAATTTGTGCTAATTAGTTTAAAAATCATTCCTGAGAAAATTATGTAATTGACATGCAATTTACAAAATAGACCTCTGATATTATTTGTGCTGTTGCTTTGCTGTGAAATGAGTAAATAGTATGAATGCTGGACCGAAGAGCTGCAAGTAGCCGGGGAGGAAATGCCAGCTGGCAAGGGCTGGTGTCTCGGAGTAGATATAATGAGGCCACTCCTGCTTGTGTTGAAAACACTGGAGACCGGATTCAGTTTCCATTTTGGGAATGATATTCTTCTACCTGGGGAATCAATGTGCTGGGGCGATACTACCTGGGATAAGAACTAAAGCAGGAATGGAGAGGAACAGGGAAGCGCAGGTCCCTTCTTCCTTGGCTTTTCAGGCTCCCTTTAAGGCCTCTATTGACACAACCCAACCCAAAGCCTCTGGCCAGGGAGACCGGTGGATGACAGAGTTCCAGCTTCGAAAGGCAGAGTATGGAAAGGTGTAGTACAGGTGTTAGACAGTAGCTTAAGGACTGATGTCCTACGAGTCAACAGACAGTCACTGTGATGCTGGGCTGCATTATTAGAAGCGAAAAGCCTCGTGTGCAGGGGATGGCAGTTACCCTGTATTTTAAGGTGCTCATCTCTCTTGCGCTCAGATGTGTGCACTCAAATTTAAACAATAGCTGGCTCCCTGGAGCCCACCTGGAGAAGGTAGCTTCATCTGCCAAGGAGATTCAGAGCCATGGCAGTATCAGGTGCAAGATCGAACAGGGAAGTGAATGGAACCTTGAGACCATTGAGACTGCACGTGACAGACAGAGATGACTCTACCCGGAGGTTCTGGGTGGGTAATAATAGGGGGGGCTCTAGAAAGGCAGGTTTGAGCTGGGGATAAAGACTTTGTTTTCCTTATGGAAGAAAATTAAAACATTTTTTTTTCCTGCTTGTAGAAGTGAAACCTCCTTATTATAGATACCTTAAGACACACAGGTTGCTGGGATGTCAGCTGGGGTGCAGGGAAGCTGCATGATCTCTGACATCCAGGTGAGGGGGCTCAGGTGCTGTCCATGGGCAGCCTGTCTCTGCATTCCCAGGGCCTGTGTTCTCCGAGACCCTGCTTCCTAGACTCTGCCCAGGGTGCCCCAAGAGTGAGTTTGGCCTGACATTGTTTCCCCCTCTGGCCAGGCCTTGATGAATCCAGCTTTAAGCTCATATGGGTTTTTTGGTTTTGTTTTTCTTTGCTAGAGAGAATTTTGGCACCAGACTTTAAGATAATTACATTTTTCTACCTTTTTGCATATAGCAAGTTTAAAGAAGCAAATAAGAGTCATTTGTAATTATACCTCCGATAGATGACCATGGTTAACATTTTGGCTTTTTTTTTCTGCTCAAATAGACTCTTTTTAAAAGATAATTGGGATCATAATGAGTGGACAATTTTGCTTCTTGCTTTTACCTCCTTAACACACAAGGCCTTAAAAAGGCCAATATGTGTTTTAAAATATATATTGTAATTATAGTGGCTTAATCATTTTTTGTCTGTATCATAATTTGTGTAAGATATTTGCTTTTTACTGATTTTTGTTTTATGCTCTCGTGGCCAGTTTTATTGTTGATATTTTTGTTAATGTTTTGTGTGCATTTCTGATAATTTCTTCAGGATAGATTCTCAAAGGGTAAATGATTCAAACTATACGTTAACAATAATTTTTGTTGTAGAAAAACATTGAATATATACAAGAGAATAAATAGTACAGTGGGGTCCTAATATGAGGACTCAACAGTTACTAGGACTTTGACAAATCAGGTTTTAGCCAGCCTGTCCCTTCAGTTTTGTTTGAAGATCTCAAAGCCCATTTGTTGTATAATTTCCCCTGTGAGACTTATTTACTTCTCAAACTAACTTAAAAGATTATTTTATTTTACTTCTCAAAATAACTTAAAAGACTCAAAGATGTAATTTGTACATCTATAAAAATGAATAATAACTCCATAACATTTTCTAATATCTTGCCTAGTTAAATTTTCTTCAATTATCTAAAAAATGTCACCTGAGAGCCAACTTGTTTGAATTAGAATGCAGACAGGATTTACACTTTGCATTTACTTAGTACATCTGATAACTTTCTCTCAATCTGTATCGGTGATGGCGAACCTTTCAGGGCTTTCAACGATACAAAAGCCTCCTGTAGCACATGTGCCATGGGCTTGCCACCACTGATCTATACCATTTGGCCCTACTTTAGAAACAATGCTATTTTATATGATGGATTGAGTATAAAGACCCCTTCTTCATCTCCCTTTTTCTTTTAATAGGATTTAGTCCAGGAACTTCCCACTGAGTTATATTCTCCCCAGTCCTTTTTATATTGATAGAAGACTGTTAAGTGGTCCAGTTTGTGATCCTCCTGCCTCAGCCTCCCAGAATGCTGGGATTCTAGGAGTGTTTTAGCAACCTGTGTCTCTCTCTGCTGTAGTGTGAGAAGCTGCCAGCTCTCTGCACTGAATATCATCACAATTTTTAGAAGTCAGTCAGTTAGGAAAAGGGTAATGTCTTACTGCTGCTTTAACTTGTTTTTTCTGTGATTATGAACATGATCAAGTATTTTCTCCTATGCATATTAACTGTTTGCATTTCTTCTTCTGTGAATTATCTCCTCTGACCTTTGTCCTTTTAAAAAGTGGTATTGATTATCATGATGGAGTCTCTATCATAGAGAAGTTTAACATTTTCATGTAGTCATATGAATTATCTTAATTTTCTTGAATTTTCCTTTTGTTTTTATACTTAGAAAATTCTTTCCCTACCTTTAAATATCAGTCCTTACCACTTTTTTCTAGTTTTGTTTGATTTTTACTGAGGTTTAAAATCCATATGGGATCCCTCATGGTTAGACTGTTCATTGATCT
Organism: Thryonomys swinderianus; assembly: GCA_004025085.1. NCBI lineage: Eukaryota > Metazoa > Chordata > Mammalia > Rodentia > Thryonomyidae > Thryonomys > Thryonomys swinderianus. The sequence continues at coordinate 5,268 of PVIC010050386.1, forward strand.
AGAACCATGGATTCAATAATTCTGCATTTCTTCACTAGTATGTGATAGGTCTTTATCATGCTATAATTATGTGTGTGTGTTTGTATACACAAACACATGTGTATGTGTACATGCCTATGTGCACGCATACACATACATATTCTGTATGTATATACATATTCTGAAACATATGTATGTGTACATATACACATGCCTATGTACACACACACATACCTACATACATATTCTGGTCATTAAGAAAAGAACTGGTGTAGTCCTTGACTTCCTGGGGGTTTCCTTGGGTGGTAGTGAGTGCTCTGTCGTGAGAGGTGAGCAAGTAGGAACTGCTCAAACATCAGAGTAGGATTTTCTACCTCTGCCATTCTGGGGTTTCTGCTGGAAAGACTCAGTAGCTCCGGTCCCTGCCTCTCCTGCTTTTCTGGCTGCAGGGTGGATGTCCAGGCTGCTGTTTCTGTCAGTGCTGAGGACATAGATTGGATCCTGGACCTCACTGGAGATGCAGGGTCTGAAGGACCCAGAACTTCTTGGCTGGGCCACCTGCCCACTGTCAGGGACTCACAGCTATTCTCGGTCCTCATAAAATTGCCATCAGTTTGTAATTACAACAAATTTTGTTGTTTGCTGCCCCACTAAACCATAAGTCACAAGGATAGAGGCCTCAGGTTCCTGCCTCTGGTGTGTTGTAGGCATCTAAGAGTTGAAAGAAAGAATAGCTGTCTGGTAGGTGAGGGCTACGGTGTCCTTGCAATGTGAGCAAAAAACAGAGATGGTCATCTGACCAGATAAAAGTACTGTTTGGGGAACAAAGGGACAGAATATCTGAAACTGGGGCCATCCCAGAAAATTCAGAACAGCTGTTGGGCCCAGAGACGGCAGAGCCTCCCGAGTGGCAGGTCTGTGTGGAGCCATGAAAGTCACTCACTGTGACCCTGAGCTGACATGTGACCTCCAGAGCTGATTATTCCTGCTCTCCAGGAGCGTATTCCCGACAAAATGGGGTCGGGAGACATTTGCATCCAAACCACCAAGCTCTTTAAATGCTGGGGCCTGGAGGCCCGATGGGTTTATTAGATTATCATTGCGGAAGTTAATAAAGAATTAATTTCTCTTCATGTGACATCCAAAGGCAGTTATTTCAGGAGCCTGTCCATTTACACAAAGCCAAGTATTTGTCAAGTGTCAGAGGCAATTCCCAGGTCCCAGCCCCCCCCAATAATTCTGGATTAGGGACAGCCTGAAATGACATTACACAAATTTTCTTTCAAGATGCATTGAGCTCTGGGGACCACTCAGGAATTTCAGGTTCCCGAAGGTTATACTGTCAGCAAAAGGGCGGGGTGTGGTGTTGGGAGCCACTGCAGCCCTCCAGCTGGGCCAGCCCTGGGGAGGGCTGTCCTGAGGGCGGGGGAAGAGGCCACCGACAGCCACCACCATTCGTCTGTGGGGGGACATTTGCTCTTGAAAACAACTCACTGCCATTTGTACCTCACGCCCAGCTTGATGGTGTTTTCTTGTTCTTTGCTCAGGCACAGGGAGGGGCCACGGCCTGCCTGGGACTGCGGGGCTGGCCCGTGTCACTTTGTAGCAATATATTAGGAAGGGTCAAGGCACCATCAATACCTGTCTCGGAGTTAAGTGCTGGGAAGTGGAGCCACCGCGGGTCAGACCCATTGCTGGACCCTAAAAGCATGTCATGGAGCAGCCAGGAGCTCTTCAGAGCCAAGGGGCAGCAGTCCCTGGGCCGGGTCCATGGGGACGCTGAGTCTGCCAAGCTCCATTGCCAGCAGGAGACCCGGGGGATAGCCCAGCTTTCAGGCCAGAGCTCCAGATGTGGAACTGTAGTCACCCCTGGATCTCTCTCCACAAATGTCCAGCAGGGCCCCCTGGGACTCTGCCCCTGTGCTTTGTCAGTTTATTCCTGGTCCTTTTATTCAGATGTCTGTGCTCTCTGCTTGCCGTGAATGGCCTTTTCACGCATGCTCAGACATCACCTCTTCTGTGAAGCCTTCCCAGATCACCCTAGAAAAGTCCATCTCCTCCCAGGGCTACAGTGAAGTAGCCCTTTTGCAAACGAAGAAAAGTTCCCCTCCCTGATCCTGGGTGTCGGCAAAAGGAAAGCGCCTGTATGAACAGTAAAAAAAGGTGCCTCCTGCACATCCACCAAAATGGTCTTCGCTTGTAGGTTAGCAAGCAGAATGTGGGGTACACTTTAGTCCCGTTGATCACTTTAGCTGCTTCCTTTTGGGTAGTGAGCAACCTGGATGATCAGATGTGGTAGCCTGCTCCTTTGTCTGAGATCCTACACATATTTTTTTTTTTTTTTGAGATAGGGTCTCGCTTTGTAGTTCAGGCTGGCCCTGAGCTCACTGTGTAGCCCAGACAAGCCTCGAACTCAGCGATCCTCCTGTCTCTGCCTCCTGAGTGCTGGGATTACAGGCGTGAGCCACCACGCCCAGCACTGTGGTATGTGGTATTGATTGCTGGTGAGCGTGAGTCACCATATCCAGCATTGTATGCAGTTACTGGGATCAAACTCAGGGCCTTGTGCTTGCGAGGCAGGTGCTGGAACCACTGAGCTAAATCTGCAGCCCCCCTACAGCACTTTTAACTGAGGGAGGCTGAGGCAGGAGGACCCCCCTGAGTTTAAGGCCAGCCTGAAGCGTAGAGTGAGGCCCTATCTCCAAAAACCCAAACCCAAATCAAACCCCAAACCGAACATTCTGTGTGTAGCTCCCTGAAATGCAGTAATAAAGTTGTGCCCGAAATGAAGAGGCTTCAAACAACAGAAGTTTATTATCTTATAGTTCTACAGATCAGAAGTTCAAATGCATTACAGTAGATGAGGCCAAGGTGGCGGTGCAGATTTCTCCCTTCCAGAGGGTCTGTTTCCTTCTGGTCCAGTGTCTGGAGGCTCCTGCCTTACTCTTTGGTTAACGGCCCTTTCCTCATGTCAGGGGCAGGAGAGTGGTGTCTTTGTCTTGCTGCTTCTGATAGCTGTGTTGGTCACATACCGGCTCTTTCCTCGCTTACTGTGGCTCTTGCAATTACACTAGTCCACCTGAAGAGCCCAGAATATTCTTCCTCTCTCAGATACTTACTCACATCAGCACACTGCCTTTTGGTATGTGTTGTAACGGTCACAGTTGATGGGGATGAGGACGTGTGGGCATCTTTGTGGTCTATTATTCTGCCTACTGCAATTTTGTGTAAAAACTATTTCTCTGCCAACAAATGACATCCCTGAAAAGCAAGATCATGAGCATATTCGGTGGTCTCTTCGACCGCATCACAAGGCCAACACAGAAGTGTTTGGAGAATGTTTGTTGACTGAATACATGGAGAATAGGCGATGAGAAGTGTGACCATTGTTTCCCTCAGGGATCCTTTCTAGATCTCAAGCTGCTCTGGCTTGAGACTGGAGGCATGTTTTTGTTTTGTTTTTCCAGATGCTAAACACTCTTCAGTATGTGTGGGTATAAAAGATAATACCTTGTGGACATTGGAGCATTGGTTTAGGCCAGAACTGAGAGGGTGGAAGCCCAGAGTTGGTGCTGCATATCTCAATAGAGCACAGCCCGGCCCCCTTTCTTCTCAACAGGCTGTTTCTGCAGGTCCTTGTAGATAAGAAAACAGCCGGGGTGTGGGCACTTGCCAGGGTCTTACAACTGGTCCCCAGAGGGTCAGGATTTGGAGTCAGATCTCCCCAACCCATGCAGGAGGTAGATGGAAGAGGTTCTCGAGCAAAGGTGGGACATCCCTCTGGGTGTGCTGAGTACATCTGCTGTCCTCCCTCCCTGAGGATCCTTGGCTTATCTGACTGTGTTTCCTCTCCTGAACTCCTCTTCCCTGTACTATAGTTGTCCCAAGTTTGGCACAATTTCTCCTCTTTTTTGCTTTCCCTCAGTGATCTCTAGTGTCCTCTCTCTGGAACTTCTGTTTTAGTCTAAAAGCTTTTCCCAGCCTCCAGGTCTTACCTTTTGTACTGTCTTGTGGCCCAGTCTGCTCTTTCTATCAGCACAGCCCGACTCTGATCATGCTGACCCTAAGAACCTTCTGTGATGTTCCATGAACCACACCCATGTTCAGCATCATGGCTCTGAGTCCAGACCCTGCTCTGGGCAAAGCTCAGTGCTCACTGTCCCTTCCCCAAACCCATTTTACACTAACTCCTTCCTTCCATTTGTCTTTGCCTAGTCTGCTGTCTCCCCCTGGAATACCAGCCCCCAAGTTCCTCAATCCTTTCTCCTGGTACCTTGAGAGTTGTACAGTCTTGCATCATGTCTGCGGGTCAGTCTGTGGATTTGGTGGCAGGAGGCTGAGTAAAGAACAATGATTTTGTTTATTTACCAGCCTGTGTTTGCAGAACACAGCTCTGTCCCCAGCGCAGGGTGGACTTGGCTTACAGAAGAGGAGGAGGAGAGGTTGTCTGAGTTCTTGTAAAGCTGATGGGCTCCCAGGAATGGCTAATTTTGTTTCCTACTATTTACTTTCAGTTGTGGTTAGGGTGCTGAGAGATGTTTGGGAGGGTGTTGTGGGAATTGGGTTGGAGTTGGGGGACTCATGGGAGTTGGGTCAGCAAAGGTTCCCCCAGGAGGTGACATTTGGCCCCTGGCTGGGTGGCCATTGCTCAGACTTGGATTCCACCTTGGAGTCCTGGGTTTGGTGCTGCCAGAGCTGAGCTGGGAAGAGCCGGGAAGCAGAGGGGGAGCTGATTGCTGAGGAGGCCGGCATGGTCAGAGGCTGCATAAATCAAGGAGACCTCTGCCAGGCCCCTGGGCTCTGTGGAAAGGTTATCCCAAGCTGTGGTTTCTGGCCAGGTTGCTCAGACGCCGTTAATCCAGCTTCCAGGAAAGACATCAGTGGGGAGGGGAGAGGGGGCTGGGGCAGCAAGGGCCTGCACGGCGAGGGCAGGAGGGGTGAGGCGAAGGGAAGGCAGGAGTGATCATGCAGTTATTATGCCAGACCCTGTACAACTTCTGCACAGGGACAGTTCTACTTGTTGGCGGTTCTCTACACTTCTGCATCTCACCTACTACAACCTGGAATTTCACCTTTGCTCAGGTGGTTGTACTTGTCTCCCTTGTCACCTGTGAACTCACGGTGAAGACACTAGCCTGTCGCAGCACCTCCAGCACCTTGCATGAGGCTTGGTGGGTGTTTCATACACATTTGCTACATGAACTGGGTCCCTGTGTCTTACTTCTCCAGTGGCCCAAAGGGGGATTGTTAAGGGCTGAATTGTGCCCTTCTGAAGCTCACACGCTGAGGTTCACATGCTGAGGCTCAACCCCTGAGCCTCTCAGGGGTTTGGAATTACCTGCCTTTGGCAAAAGGGTATTACAGATACAATTAGTTGAGATGAGCGTGTACTGGTGTAGATTGAGCCCCTAACCCCACGTGATTAGTATTTTTATAAAGGATGATGTTTGCATACAGGCGGAATGCCCTGGGAAGGCGGGAATCGTGTTGCCCTAAGCCACTGGTGATAAACCTGTGGCATGAGGGTCGAAGGGCTGTTTGTATCACTGAAAGCTCACAAAGGTTTGCCGTTACTGCTCTAAGCCAAGGACCTGTCAGAAGCCCATCCTTCCCTAGCATCTTCAGAGAGAACGGTCGCCCAGCACCCCAACTTGATCTCTGCCTGCTGGCTCTGCAAACCATGAGAGAATAAATATTGTCGTCTAAGTCACTTGGTTTATCCTGCTTCATTTCTATAATCCCAGAAGACGAGCACATTCTCTAGGAGCTCTGTGCCCAAGCTCTGCTTGTCTCAGGGTGGCTCTGTGTGTGTGTGTGTGTTTGTGTCCACTGGAGGCTGGAGGCTGAGCCCCAACATCTGGGGAAGTGATTGATAGACATCATTTCTCTGCCAAAGCCTCTTGCCGAGGCCCATAGGGCAGGCTATCATTTGCTTCCATGCCCGGTGGGGATTTGCAAATCAAAGGACTTATTCCAGAAATCCCAGGGCTATGGGGAGCCGACTGACAGTCACTCTCCAGGTCCTTATGGGTTTGGCTTGCATAATTTCCTGGCTTGATTTGGGGAGGCAGCAGGAAGGGAAGCTGTGTTAGCAGACAGAAGCCGGGTGCATGTGAAAAGGACCCCCCATGAGATCTTCTTTCCCTGCATGGTGGCTGTGGCCCCCATAGACAGACATCCTGGGCCAGGTTAAGGTTTAACTAGGTGGCTCCGGTCCTCAGCTGCTGGGGCCTGGGGCTCCTGCAGGCTGTGAGCTGCTCTGCTTTTCTGTTCCTGTCTCCGGCAAACCAGAGTCTCTGATGAATTGCCCACACACCCCCACCCTGAGCCCTGCCACCATGTTGAGTGCCGGTGTCCCCAGCCAAGATGAATGGGTCCCACTAATGAGCTGGAGGCGGCGGCACCGTGATCCCTGACCTCACGCACTCGGAGCCAACGGCTTGGGGAATGGCTGCCCGGAGCCTGCTTAATGTGTCAGGCTGGCCTCTGAAAGAAAAACACATTTATTGCTACTTAGAGAAAATTGATCTAATTGGGATGGAAACATTCTGCTGATGGAACATGGAATTTTTATTAGGGCAGTGACTAAGTTCAGCCAAGGTATCCCAGCTGGGAGGAGGCGAGAGAGTTTCTAGGGATTATACCCCAGAGCCTCCTCCTAGTTGCTGTTGGGTAGGTGGAGAAGCCTAAGTTTGAATTCTGGTGGTGTTGCCAATGCAGCCCATGCCCTAGAAACATTTGGTAGATGCTGTCAGGCCTGGTTTCTTAACTGTAAAATGAAAGAAATAATTATAGTTTTCTCACAGACTTGGCGAGAGAGGGAAATGAAATTATGCACATCAGGGCTGTGGCACTGCCCTTAGCAGGGGCACAGTCCAGTGGGACCTGTGTGAGCCAAGATTGCACGTGGTTTCAGTTTCTTTGGCCAAGTCCCCTGCAATTCAGAAACAGACCAGCCAAATCCTTGTTGGCTGCAATGGAGGTGACTAACTTGAGAGCTATTTTTAGATATAGCTCTGGTCCCTGAAATGTGAAAGCCACACCCCCAATAGCCTCAGAGTCACCCCTGGCTACTGATCCTCCATCTCTTACTGCAACAAGTTTGTTTAAGGTCTCCTACATTTTCCTGAACTTCCCTTCACCCCATTTCCCCTGCTCTGGTCCTAATAAGGCTGTCACAACTACTGAATTCTCTAGCCAAGAGACTGTACTCTTCTCTCTGGCTTTTCATTCTTATTCTAACCCGGTCAAGCCTCCACAGTCTTTTTCCAAACCTGTCCACCCTCCACACCAATTTGTTCCTGCAAGTGGATCTTTTTGAAACAGAATTGGATCAGCTCACTCCCCAGCTTAAAACCTTTTCCCTGCTTGACACTGCCTCCTCCAAATGCCTCAGCCTAGGTATTGGGCTCACTACAGGGTAACCATATAACTTATCATCTAAACTGGGATGAATTTTGTTCAGGACAAATTGTACATTGCACAAGATGTCTAGTCAACAGGCATAAACTGGTACTGTGTCTGGCCACCTGTGGTATATTGTCTGTCACTCTGTTCATCATAGTCTGACTTTTGTCTCATCTGTAGC
>PVIC010050387.1:0-12837 GCA_004025085.1 Thryonomys swinderianus
GAGCAACTCCAGTGAAAAATGAGCAAAGAATTTAAACTAACTCCTTATTTAAAAAGCTACTGAAGGGCCACAGATTTAGCTCAGTGGTCCTGGCACCTGCCTAGCAAGTGCAAGGTCCTGAGTTCTATCCCAGTTGCCACATACAATAATACTAGGCATGGTGGCTCATGCCCACTAGCAATCAGTACCACGCACCACAGTGCTGGGCATGGTGAACCATGCCTGTAACCCCAGCACTTGCCCAACACTCAGGAGGCAGAGGCAGGAAGATTGTTGTGAGTTCGAGGCTTGCCTGGGCTACACAGTGAGCTTAGGGCCAGCCTGAACTACAAAGCAAGACCTTGTCTCAAAAAAAAAAAAAAAAAAAAAAAAGCTACTGAAAATACGTTCAAATTTAGTAGTAATCAGAGTAATGCAAACTAAACATCAATAAATCATCCCTTTGTGCATGGAACAAAAGTTGAGGAAGCATATCATCCCCAGTGGGCTCTGCAGAGAGAAGTCACAGAATTACTGTGGGACAGGAGGGTGACAGGCACAGCTGGTCTGCAGCAATGTGGGGCCTGGACCTGGACCTGGACATGTGGAATGCGGGGCCCAGTGATTCTTCCATGGGTTAATATTTCAGATGATCCATCACACTTTAATATAGTGATGTAGGAAGGTTTTCACCCCAGAGTTGGGGGACTCTGGCTGCCGGTCACCGTGGAGGATGGGCTCACACTGCATTAACAGACACACATACGGGCAGTAGATGGCCCCGCGGTGAGAAAAAGGAAAAGATAAGGCAACACGATGAAGGCGGAATGAGCTCTGTAACACCACTACGAATGGAAATCGAAAATACAGCCACAAAAACAGAACGTGCCTCACTAGAACACACACAAAATGAAAGGATAGACTCCGAATGAACGGTTCGTTGAGGGAGCAAGTGGAATATGGATGAGGAATGGGCATGAATGAGTCAGCACATGAATTTGAACGCTTCTGAAAAACTCATTGTCTCAGGCATGTGGTTGTAAATATCAGATAACAGCACAAAGAGTGAAATTATGTTCATGTGCATGGACCACTGGGGGCGGTCCCCACTCCTGATTAACACTGGACACCACCAGGTGGATACATGCTCTCTGCTGCTCATTTCTTCCTGACGCTCTGCGGCCAGGATGGTTCTCCCTTTGGAGAGGGGTGACGACTATTGGAAAAGCTCCTCCGAAACAGGAGATTCTTTTCTAGGTAGTATTTAAAATTTAAACAGAAATGGAGGAAAGCGCTCTAGTGGGTGACATCTATGAGGGAGTCAAGATCTACCCCTCCCCCATTTTCATACTCCTTTCAATACCCCGGATTGTTTTATCAACATTTTTCCTAGTATCCCAGGCAGGTGTAAGTGCCACAGAGCAAGAGATGAACTCGGCAGGGCGCAGCCATAAAGTAACTTTATGTTTCCTCCTGTGGCCCTTTCAAACCAACTCTGTGTGCTTGTTAAATCCAATAGATTTGCCGGTAACTTCTAGATCATAAAAATCCTAAATCATTTCAAGTCCAAGAAGAATCTCAGTTCGGCAATTTAAAGGTGTGGATAGTTTTCTAATAAAAATTCTGATCTTCATTTAAAGTTTAACATTTCCCTCCCCCAGCCAATACCCCTCTGGACTGGAAAGCTGAAGATGGGGTGGGAGGACGATATCAATTTCTGCACTTCGTGCTGGTGTTTTTTCTTCTTTTTACACCTTCACTTCATGCGCTTCACTGCTGTCTGTCCGATGTTTGAGGCTGAGGCAGGAAAACACCAGAAGGGCTGGGGGAGTTCCTCCTTCATAAAGGCAAACTTCTCTGGAAGTACAGGTCATTTTTATGGTATTTCCAGGGTTTTTTTTAACAAAAGGTAAAGAAATTCATCTGAAAGTTTGAGTGAGGTGAATATAACATTGCCACCAAATATGAAAAGGTTCACCAGTGACAAACAAGCTTGTGTTTTTCTACCAACATATTTTTGCTCTTTGATATTTAATTCCAAGTTTTCATCTCCTGATGTTAGCCATTTTAATGTAACAATTGTTTAATGATTTTAGCCATTTTAATGTAACAATTGTTACATTATCTGAACTTAGTGTGTCCCTACTTTTGAGTACTAATCATATAAAAATTTATAGAAATAATTTAAAGCCTGGGATAATTGTATTTTCTTCTAAAGAAAATCTACATTTATTTCTTGCAATGACCAGAGGCCTTACCTATGCCTGGAAGCTTTGATCAAATTCAGGGACTAAGTTAACTCAGTCCTGTCCCTGTAAGAGACAGTAAACAAATATTCCTATGGTATATTCCTCTTAAGAGTATTCAAGTCTCCCACCTTTGACAATCCCTGAGCTCCAGCATTTGCCCCTACTCCACAAGGCTGTCAGAAGCTCTGCACATATTCTCAGATACATTTTTCAGCAGTACCCATATCGTTACAGGGAAAGAAGTCCCAAATGTGTCTCACTTGGCAGTGCTTTCTGTTTTCTCCAGCTCTTGCTCTTTAACTCCTCCCTGCATTGTTAGTTCCTTGAATAATTTAAGCATATATATGTTCACTCTATTTGTACTCAGTGGGAACATTGTCTCTAATGACCTACTTTGCCAGTACCCATAGGATAAGTTCTTATTGCTTTTTAATCAGAAACAAATATTTTCTTGACTTTCTGCTATTTCTCTATCAATACAGGTGGTCGACTGATATTGCTGGCTACATCTGCTTCGATGTGACTATTGAGTTCCATAAGCACACCTTTTCTTTGTATAAACACGTATTTTTGTTTGCTTTTTTATTATTATTCTCTCAACAGCAAAGTCAGGGTGTGAGCCTCTTTGAGAGCTGACACTGGTGATAAGTAGTAGAAGGCACAGCAGTTGCCATTCTAAGGTACCTTCAGCAAATGAACTGAACAAAACCATTAACTTTCTGTTGAACCTAAGAGAGGAACAACTTTACCTCTGGAAGTCCTTTGATTACAATCACAATGACTGGGAGCCATTTGGTCAACCGGTAAAATTTCTTTCCATTTCCACTGGGAAGAATACAAATCTATAGCAAATAGGTTATGACTTTCCCAAAAGGATTCACAGGCTTCCATCAGGGAATCACGAAATCACAGAATTAGCCCTGGTATGAAAGAGAAGAAGCCTTTGACTTTATAATTACTTAGTTCTCACCAGGCCCACAGAGAAGCAATATTTACTGCAAGTTCTCCAGCCTCACCCTAGATTTCCAGGGAAAAATCCTCAACCTCAAATGCACCTTCAGGCTTCCAGCTCTTGGGTCCTGGATGCTCCAGAAAGGGAGATGCCCTGAAGTCCCCTTCCTGTAGCATCCTCTTCTTTGTGGATCTGTTCTTATGACTGTAGCTCTTTGTTTCTGAATGGGATGTGAAGAACACTGGAATTGGTTCTTTTCTTAAGTGGTAGACCCTATGTTATATTGCTTTCTATGGATTGCTTAATTGCTCACCTCAAGAAATCATACATGTAAGTTATATCTCTTCTAATGTTGTGAAAATGAGTTAGAAAGACGAGTAACTGACATAGATCATGTAGTTAATAAGTTATAAGTTGTAGTGTTAGAATGTTAACCCTGTAAGAGAATCTCCATTTTTATTAGTTTGATATATTTCCAAATGAAAATTATAGGGGCCAGAGATTTAGCTCAGTGGTTCTGGTGCCTGCCTCACAAGTGCAAGGTCCTGAGTTCAATCCCCAGTAACCACATACAGTGCTAGGAATGGTGACTCGTGCCCACCAGCAATCAATACCGCATACCACAGTGCCAGGCGTGGTGGCTCATGCCTGTAATCCCAGCATTTGGGAGGCAGAGGCAGGAGGATTGCTGAGTTCCAGGCTTGCTGGGGCTACATAGTGAGCTCAGGGCCAGCCTGAACTGCAGAGTAAGACCCTGTCTCAAAAAACAAACAAACAAACAAATATATATATATATATATATATATATATATATATATATATATATATATGCTCTAATAAAGAATTTTTATCTCCATATTTATTTATGAAATAGTCCTTAAAATATACTACAAATAAATCATATTTAGTGTTATATTTAGCTAACCTTTGAGGACACAAATTCCAAAATACAAAAGAATATTGAAAATTTGGTATCAATTACCAAAAACGTTTTAGCCTCTTTTGCTTGCCACTGTGGAGCTGTAGAAACCTGAAAAATTATATGACATTTCTAAAGGTCTCAGTTTCTCATTTGTGCAGTGAAAGAATTGACTTTGATTATCTCTGACTCCTGACAAATGACAACAGTACATGAAAGAGGTGCCTGCATTCTGCTTTTTATCGCAGCACTATTCACAGTGGCCAGTGTGTGGAACCGGCTGAGGAGTCTGGCAACATTTGAAAGGGTAGAAAAGATGTAGCAGATACACATAGCAGAATGGGCTTATTTCTGAACTCAACTCAAAGAGAATGAAATCCTGTTATTATGTAGCAATGTGATTGAAATTGGAGGATACCATGTTAAGGGAAATTTAGAAAATGTGGAAAGACAAATGCTACATGCTCTTGCTTAAATAAGGAAGCTAAAAAGGTAGATTTCATAGAAGTAAATAGTCAGTGGTAAAGAAGATTAGGGAGAGGATAGAAAAGTGAGTAAGAGATACCAAATCCAGTTGAGAGGAGGAGTAAGTTCCAATGTTCTGGAGCAGAGTATGACTGTAGGTCATAAAAATGTATTATATACGTAATAGAGAACTAGAAGAGGAGCTTGGTTTCCTACACAACTAAATAATGTGTTTAAAGAGATACAAATGATAATTGCATTGATCTCATCATACCTATTGCATAATGTATCAAATGGTCACATTATAACCACATGCATGTATAATTATTGTATATAAATTAAAATTAAGTAAAATCAACAATAAAAATCCTTAAGATAATTTTTTTCATTCTTAGAAGTATTATGTATTTTAAGCTATTTTAAGAACATAATTTATGCAAATTATTTTGTGAGCTTTTTATTTAAGTAGATATGCTGGCTCTAATTTCAAATCAAACTTTTTTTCATTGATGCTGTTTGTTTTAAACGGTAGACATTTTCTTCTCTTGAAAAAGGTAAATTTTATATGTTAAGAAAAACATGAGGCAGACACTGTTAACTGTTTCCTTCTACCTATCCATTCTTCTAATCTTACTTATAGGAGCTCTTCAGTTTAGCTAAAAATTCTAGCTTCATCAATATCAGAGGATGAGCAGGCATAAAGTGGCAGTTCCTGGAAGATGTCTACATTCCTGACTGAAAAACCACTCCTTCCTCCTTAGCCCCTCTTCTCCTCCCTACCCACAATGACACCAACAAACATCTTGCAACCAAGTAGAAAAAAGTTGTGTGCTAACTGTAGGAGAGCAAAAGAGAGAACTGTGATGATGCTTCTTGTCAACCTTCAGACTTTTCTGCCACTGTGTAACAAATCGCCATATTTTAAGTCACCAGGGGTTAGGTCTTATGCCAAATGAATACTCAAGAAATTCAGGGTGAATTCATTTTAGTTCATGAAATAGGAGGTACATTCCTTTTCATTTCCTTTCCAATTGAATTTGCTCTGTTCACATGTGCCCTGTTCTGGTTGCTGGGAAGTTCATCTTATCATTTCTGTGGTTCCTTCCCAGGAATTCACAACTGAGGGCTTCTTAAACCCTCCACACTGTGGGAAATTCAAAGTCCTGGGTCTGTCAGGGCTGCACTCACTCAACATGTATGTACCTATTGTCCAGCCTCTGTATGAAGGATGAGAATACAAGGAAAGCACCCTTTTCTACAAATGTGTTTTCAAGGCCTGGGTGTCAGGCTTTATTGGGCTTTAGACAAACTCAGAGACACCCCAGTGCCCTGCACACTACTGACTGCAAAATTGCCTGTGGGTCGCCAGGCGTGGTGGCTCACACCTGTAATCCCAGCACTCGGGAGGCAGAGACAGGAGGATTGCTGGGTTCGAGGCTTGCCTGGGCTACATAGTGAGCTCAGGGCCAGCCTGAACTACAAAGCAAGACCCTATCTAAAAAAAAAAAAAAATGCCTGTGGGACTCTTGGCCCTGTCTCCTGACCAGGGTGCAGAGCCCTGGGTTTTAGCAACCTGTTGTGTCCCATCTGGGCGTAACTGATCGTTCTCTTTAACAGAAACACATAAGACCCCATCTTCATACCTACTTAGAACTCTTTATTTCCATGGGGTCCAGAACTTCAGCTGTGTCCATTTCAAATAGTCTCTAACTCCTGCCCCTAGAGAGGGGATCTAGCTTAGTTCACAAAATAATGGCAAATCCTGTCATGGTTTTCTAGTCCTACAGATGAGAAACTGAGGCCCAGAGGCCAAGGCAGACGTTACTTCACTGACCAGTAGCAGAGATGGGACCTTGGCTCAGAGCAACTGACCCCACGCCCAACACCTGGCCGCTGAACTGTGCTGCTCTGTCTGCCACAGGAAGCCGCTTTCTTTCTGCTTCCCCTTGGGCTTAGAAGGCATCATAACTCATAGAAACACAGTGTTGGCTTTTTTCTTGCTAAGTTGGGGAAGGAGTTAACCTTCAGTATTTTTCGACATAACTCACTGTGTTATAGGCAATGAAGAAAAATGCATTGTTGTTAAAAATGCACTAACTTTAGCTTCCAGTGTCTTATTTTTCTCATAAATTAGGGATTGTCGTTTGTACTATAACTTTGCCTCTACATTTTACCTTATCAAGATTCAGAGATAGGATGAATGAAGTATTAACTAAGAAGATTTTTGAAATCTTCAGGGGAAAATTGTAATGTTATAAGAAGAAAATTGATACAACGGCAGATACCAAAACTGGTAAGATGATTTTTAGCTTTGGTATACCCAGATTCTCCCTATTCGGGTCTTAGTAAAATATATTTCAATCCAGAAGGAAACGTGGACTCTGCCAACTGTTATTAATGCTCAGTTGCCTTTTAATTGAAGCATACTGTTGGAAAATGTCGCATGTATCTGGGGAAATAAACACATTCGGGATCAGAATAAATCTTTTTTGAGAGGGATGCAGGAGGTTTCTTTTTTCATGTTTTAGTCATTCCACAATATTTCTGGTTTATCAGCTCCTTTTTCTTTGCTAAGCAGTGATAGTAATGCATACATTTGCCTTTTCCAGTAAATCATCCTTTTATAATTTGGATTTCTTTCCATCTCAGATTCCCATCAGAAGGGTTTTACCTCAAGGCGTATTACAACCAATTTCCCCTGTAATTAATGCCATATCTGCCTCAGAGTCCATTTCAACTCCCAAATGAAAATTGATGAGGCAGCCAACCACAAATAAGGATTGCATACCACTGATTAAACTATCAGTCTGCTTTCCGGGCTATCACATTAGAGTGCTGAATCATAACCAAGGGGGGAGTTTTCTGGTCTTCTGCAATGTACATTGCTCATAGTAACTGTCCATAAATTGCCATTAGCAGACGAGGAGAGGGATTTTATATGACCTCTATGAAATTCTACCAGAAACACTGATGATTAAAGAGGCTTGTGTTACAGGAACTGAGACTCCACGGCGTATAAAAAATGTCTAAACTTGATAAAACGAGCCACAAACTGCTGCAAAATTACTAGGAAAAGACAAACTACTCTGGTGTTTTTAGGTGTGTTTTTTCCCACCAGGTGGAATGTGAGGGGTTACTTCAGGTAAGCTATATATTGTCCAGGGAGGAGGTCGATGTGTTGATTATTCACCTAAGGTCAGAAGCAAGAACTCATTCATTCATTCCATCACTCTGTCTATTTACCTATTTTCTAGGCACTGAGTGAAGAATGAAAACAATGAAAAATGTCCTCTATCTTGGTGAAGGTGACGCTCTAAGGCCGCATGGTACAAGATAGATCAGCATGCTACCGTTCCATCAGCGTGAACATTGTTATAGAGATAGGCATGGGACCCTAGTCAAATATGCAGGCATGGATATAGAAAGTACTAGTCAAGTACTCAGGAAAGAGAGAGTTTAAATTTCCTGCCAGAGATCACTAGATCTCTCAGGTGGGGATAATTAGCCAGCTTCAAATGAGGGCAGGACAGATTATTTGAGGAGCCAGAAACAATATGAACAATATGAGCAAGAACATGACCCATTTGATTACTTTGAAGAGTTAGTCATGCCATGAAAAAAAGGGTTTGAGGACCATTTTGTGGAGAAAAACATTGAAAGAAGAAAGGAAGGCAAATGTTCTTCCATAGAATATCTGAACATCAATGTGAACAAGGCAGATATGAGTGTGATTATGAAAATGTGTGCACATTTGAGTGTACTGCATATTTCAGTAAGTAATGTATGCATGGAGTTTGGGTATCTTTGTATCGTATTTTTTAGAAAACTATTTTACAAATTAAAGTGAACTCTTTCTGCTTCCCAAGGGATTGTGTTTGACACTTTCCAGGAGAATGCATTGATTTGAATTCTGTAGTTTTTGGTTTGTCTCCCTAATATCTGTAGCTGCCTCCAAAATAGTGTCAGACAGGACCAGGGGCAAAATTTCCAGTGCTTTTTCCTATTATGGAACAATCTGTACTTGCTTGGAACTGAAATCACATTGATTTAGTGAATTATAAATGTTAACTTTTCCACCTCTCCAAGACGCGGCCACCTTGCCCGATTCTCCATCAGCCTGTGAACACCGGAGAGCCCAGCCTGCAGCCTGTGGAGAGGTCCAGGGAGGAGCCCCATCCCTCCTTTCTGGTACACCCCACAGAGCATGTCCACTCAGAAGAGGACTCTAGCTCAAAAGGTAAACTGAAAAAAATATATATTGAGCAAGTGGCTTAGTACTATGGCTATGTTTGTACTCTTTAATAACGTGCTTTGTTTCTACAATTTTTCAGATTATAGAACTTCCAGTCTCAAAAAATGATTGCAATTCTTTAAACTGATGATATTGATAGCAGTAATTTGTGCACTGAGCAGGCCCAAGAGAAATCCTCAGAGAGGAGCATGAACAAAAGCAAATGGAGAGATTTGGCTTTGCTCAAGTTCCTCTGAACTAGAAATTTTTGAAGGTGTTTGGTGTGGAATGCTGCAACGCATGCAGTTTGCAGCTTTTTAACCTGAAGGACATCAAAGGATTGGCAGAGATTCAAAGAAGGACAATAAACTTTGATGGGGCTGGCTCACAAAAGTGCATTGGCTGCCTGAGAGGACAGCACTGTGGAGTCAGCCTTGCTGGGAAAGTGCCTTCCTGGCCTGCTCAGATGCCCCCAGCCATCCCCTTGATGAGACATGGCTGAGACCATTGTTTGAGGCCTGGCTTGCCCTGCAGACACAGAGCATTTTAGCAAAGGGGGGGGGGGGACTTGCCCAGAGCACAGAGCATTTGCTCTGTGGTTTCTTCAGAGAAGGTGAATTGCAGCTTTGCCACAGACTTCTGCTCTCTCTCTCCTTCCAGTTTCACTCGCAAATGTAGTACAATTACTGGAAGAAGGAACTCTCAGAATCTAGGTGACCTGAGACCATGTATGTGAGAACTTATTTTATTAGTAGAAAACAAGCCATTATTCCAATTTCTGAGTTGTTATACTGAAAGTTGCTGATAAAAAATGAATTTAAAGTGGTGGAAAGAGGTGGAAAGGAGGGATGTGAAGGAAACCTACTCAGGCCCTGGGCTCAAGGCCCCGTGTGTGTAACCTGTTGATTCGCCCAAAGAACACTATAAACTAGGCTTTAGGAACCTTCTGTCAGGCTTACACGGCAGTAAAGTGACATTTCCCAAGGCCATCCAGAGTATAAGTATGGTGGTCAGGTGCTGAAACCTAGGGCTGTCTGGCTCCCAAGCCCAGGTTATTTTCATTGTTCCACACTCTCTCCCAACAGCACAAGGAGCAGGGGATGGGGAGGGCTATGGAAACAAATAACAGCAAAACAGTACTGCACCTCTTTATCAGAACCATGCTTTGTTTGTTTATTTTTTAAGAAGAGATAAATGCAAAAACAGAAGATTCCCAGTTTTATTTCAGGTCAATTTTTCTTAAACATCTCAGTTACTAGAAAAAGATCTGCTTAAAGAATTTTACCTGAGAAATTTCTGTATTAGGTCTGTTTATTTGAGGAGCCTGTGGGACTTGCAAATTTCAGGGCTTCCATGCTTCATTCATTAGAGCACATGTATATTTTGTTTTTCTTTTTTTCTTAATTTTTATCTTTATTGGTACATTGCATATACACATCGTGCTCACACTCAGTATTAGGAATTTGTACCAGTATATGACACAATTTAATTCTCATTCCTTGTCTTTTAGTGGATCATTTTAATGCACCTAAAACTAGATTCCAGGAGCAAGAGGAAGTCCAAGACTCTATTTTCTCTTGTTTAAAAGAGAACTTAAAGAGTGGTTTTGTTCAGACATAGGTGAAATTGTACCTAAATCCCTTAAGCTCTGGTCCTTATTTTGGGGAATCAAAGCCAATAAAATGGCAAACAGTAAGTGGGAGGGAGTGACCCAAAAGTGCGTTTATTATGAAGAATAGAAGAAAACCTCTCACTAGTCAGAGAGGGAGCTCCGCAAGGTAGGCACCACGGAAGTTCAGACTCAGGGACCGATAGAGCTTGGAAAGCAGGGAGATGCCCGGTTGCATGGAGGCCTTTGATACCTTGAATGCAAACCACTTCGTTTGCATTTTACTTTCTCCAATGTCTCCCATTAGTGTAAGGATCCATTCTTTGTCTCTTGCTTTTCATTAGGCCCTGACATTCTGATTCTTTGGGCCCTCTGATATGTTAACTCACTTAGACCCGACTTTTAGTTTCTTTTAATTGCTCGAGACCTGTGTCCTATCTCCCTCAAGTGCCCCATCTTCTGGTTTCAAGATTCTGTGACTCAATATTGGGAATCTTAGATAGTGTAGTTTAGCTGTACATATTATTTTTCAACTTCTCTTCTTCCCACCCCACCCAGTGGTCTAGGCTGCTGAGAACAGATGCCGGAAATTGCAATTATTTCTTCACCCTTGTCCATGATCATGAGTGTGGCGATAGCTCGAAAACTCTCCTGTAGGTTACAGGGCACAATGAGAGATCTGCTCAGTGCTGTCAACAACACATTCAATGCACACTCGGGGAAGAAAGGAGACAAGAAAACACCCAAATGCAGACAGTGGATAATAAAGTGGACGAGTTACTTAGTACAGCCCAAGAAAGGACTGGTGTCAACTGGCCAAGGTGGATGTGAAGCCGTACCAACTCCAACGGGAAGTGCCAGGATGGCAGAGTTAGGAGAGGATGTCACAGAGCAGAGTTAAGCCTGGAGGGATAAGGATGAGGGACATCCATGAGGACGAGTAATTAGGGCTGAGTAGTAGGGAGCAGAGCCAGTGACAGCAGGAAAGCACAGACCACAGACCGGCAGAGGGGCAGAATAGCAAGGCACCCTGAGAGGAAGAATGCAGCAAAACCGGAAAAATGATGAATTTACATCAAAATTGAGTTTAAACTTAGACATCCAGGTGCTATTCTAAAATACTTTAGACTGGGTCACTTATAAGCAACAGAAATCTATGGCTTGCAGATAATTCCTTCTGGTTTATCATCATATGTCAAGAATGATGACTTAGCTCACTCAGACCTGTTGTATCAGGTTACTAATCACATTCATGTGGGCAGAGCTCTCACAACTTACTCACCTCCCCCAAAGGTCTCACCCACTAATACTATTACTTGGGCATGAAGATTTCAACATACTAATTTTAGGTGAGACACAAATATGCAGACTGTAAGCACAGACTTGCAACCCTCAGTGGTTCCTGAAGTTGGCATCACTGGGTTATAGCAAAGTGCTGTGGCTGATGCATAGAATGATGAAGCTGAACCTTCAAGAACAATTTCAGCTGTGCATGTATTACATGCAAGATGGCAGGGATGTGTAATAAATTTTAGAAGGATTTTTAATAACATCTAGTTGAAATTTAAGTCATATAAGTTGAACTACAAACGCTTGGCTCTTTGCAATTTTAAATAGTTCCTACTGTTGCAGGTACTTAAACGAGAGTCAAAACCCACCTACCATGTTTGCAGAGGTCCACATGTGAAGCCACTTTTAGAGAAAGGACGTGAACTCCTATTCCAGAGGAGGCCATGGTCAAGGTCCAAGGGGAAGGTGAGGTGGTGTGGGGATGTGAGGTTTGGGGAATCACCAAGACTCTTAAACAAAGGTGTGCCATGTGTTGATATATATTTAAAAATGTAATTCTGGCAAGATACCATAGGAAATTGCATTTGAAGAAGTGGTGGCAAGGACAAAGATAAAGCCAGTGAGGAGCTCATTTCAGAATCAAAATTTAGGGGAGCAATAAGTGTCCCAGTGACAAAGATATTGTTTAATTCAATACTGAAAATCAAAATATGTGCAAATTACCCCAATGAAAAATATCAAAATTTCAAGTAAAGAGAGAAGCAGCAAAGATACTGGGAATATCCACAATGTGTCGGGTGATTCAGACCACGTTTAGGAGAAGGGGTGAGGCAGCTGTGCAGCCTGCAGAAAGTGAGATTAGAGTCACGGGAGTGATAGAAACAGCCCAACTTTGTGACCCTGGAGGTACTATCAATTACGCACCTGGGGATGCTGAGGAGGGTAAGTTTAGAAAAAAGTATGGATGTGGGGGTTGGAGGGTTAGCTCAGTGGTTCCAGCGCCTGCCTCGCAAGTGCAAGGACCTGAGTTCGATCCTCGGTAACCACATATAATGCTGGGCGTGGAGACTCATGCCCACCAACAATCAATACCGCATACCACAATGCCGGACGTGGTGGCTCACGCCTGTAATTCCAGCACTC
>PVIC010050388.1:0-12828 GCA_004025085.1 Thryonomys swinderianus
AAGAAAGAAAGAAAGAAAGAAAGAAAGAAAGAAAGAAAGAAAGAAAGAAAGAAAGAAAGAAAGAAAGAAAGAAAGAAAGAAAGAAAATGTCACTGGGATCCCAAACACTGATTAGTTCAACCTATCCTCCCAACTTGACTCAATGAACACTCCAGATCATTTAAGACTGTTTGATTCATACAGACTCTGTTTGTGAGACTGATAGTTTTTCATGAAGCAAGATATACTGTATAAATGAAAGAATGTTTATTTCTTTGCATGTTTAGATATTGAAGTGGTTCCAAGAACTTCTGGGAACTACAGGAGGCCCTGTTTTCCAACAGGATTTTTGGAGATGCACACAGAAACTATCTGAAGTGAAAGGGAAACTTGAAACTAGGTCAAGAAATGGCAGAGATGAGGGGTGGCTTGACCTTGACCTCTAAGGATCCTGATTCTTGAGCCCCACACATAACAGCTCTTGTTCAGCACTGAAGAAGAACCAATGGCTGCATGGTAGAGGACTTATCACAGGGCACTTGCTAATCCACTTTGGGGGTCCTTCGGGGTGAGCGCCCTCTCATCTCATATGAGAACCCAAGGCAGGCAGTGTGTAAGAGGAAAGTCAATGCAGACTAGATGGGGATCCAGGAGTACAAGCCATGACTCCACAGAGACACAAGATGATTTATTTTTTCTCTGGCCCTGCTTAAAGGCTTCTTGCAGAAGGGTCCCTTCATAGAGACAGTGAACGCACATACACATTTAACCCAGAAGCCAGAGAAACAGAAGAAAGTCATGAGAGCAAAGGAGAGTAACATCAGGCCCACCTGTTGCTTAATGCCAAAGAGGTGAGTCAAAAGACCAGTCATAATATATGGAGAGTGGAAAATGGCTCTGCCTTCTTTCACACATTGAGTCCAGGTGAGAACCTACCTTCCTCGAATCCCAAGAAAATGACACACTAAAAATACTATCCTAGGGAGGATATTATTCAGTAAAGGCTCGCTGACACAACACCAAGTAATCACACTGCATTAATTCCGGTGAGCCTTGTTGCTTGTGAGCTGATCACAGTCAATAAATACCTGATGTCAGCATGAGCAGCATGAGAGACATAATGAGAGATATAAAGAAAATGGAGACTGGGACAAAAATCAGATTATAAGAGGCTACACACACACGTGCAAAAACAAAAAGGCATATATTCATATTGTGTCTATAGTTAATTTTTCCCCAAAAGATGCAAATAACTTTTGAAAATAGCTTCAAAATCATAAGAAATACTAGAGCATGAAGTTTACATTGTGGGCTTTTTGGGTATTTCTTAAATACCTATGAAAATACGACAGGTATCCATTTATTAGCCTAAATTAGAGAGTTAAAGTAGGTGGCTTTTCAAGATTCTTTCCAACTTCATGATTGCATTATAAACCAAAAAAATCTTTAATTGCATTTATTCCCATGGCTTCAATTAACATACTCATAATAAGAATCTTTTCAGTCTAAGAAAATATATCCATAACTAGTTGGCTAGAGCAAGTGTTTTCCATGAAATGCCACAGGAAAAAAAAAAAACTTACAAGAAGAAGAACTGCTTCCAAAATTGACTTGGAACAGATATGCAAAACCTTTCCTGCTTATGAGAAACATACATGTTTTGACCCTAAACATATTTCCTTGACTGGTAAAATAGCTCAAGGTTAAACTTTAATAATGAAAAAAACCTGAGTTTATTGAACTTCTTGCAATTGACCTAGACAGCTCCTGTGCCAAATCTGTATTTGAACAGAAGCAAGATGTCTTTATTTGACATAATTTACCTCAATTTTCTTAGATATCCTCCCCTACCTTCTATATCCTAATTGATAACCAGCCATAAATCACCATCACTACAACTAAGGATGTGAAAGAATATGTCAGGCTATCAAACAAATTCACAAAATCTTGCCCTGGTCTTACTTTGGACTTCTCAGAACATTGTACATTTTTAAAAACTAAATTAAAATAGGAAATACAATACCAACCAACTAATTTGATTTGTGAACTTCTTACTGTCATTTCAAATTGTCTCTGTCCTTTGAGAAGATGAAATATTTATAGAAATAAATTAAAACACCAAAAATTAGATAATTACACTTCAGCATTTATATTTCTATGTACTTTATAAGACATGTGTGAACCTTCAAGGCATAAGTACCTATGTGTGTGTTTGCTTATATGTGTGAGTGTTTAAGGCTCACTATCTGGAGTATAGTGTATACAAAGGAAGACAAAGATCCATTTCCTTCTGCAGTTGTTACTTCTCTTTCAAGAAAACAAGATGGATTAGTAAAATTCCATCAAGTTTTAAGAAGCCCAAATCACAGAGGATTGGAAATCCATGGGGTGTGATGTAAAGGGTCACAGTGCATTCTAGTTTCTCACAATAAAATATGGAACAGCTCTCCCCAGTTCCCATCTTTTCTCTTCTGAGAAAGCTCTTCATTCCTGAAGGCAAGTCCATTGACTACACCCATCCCTCTCTATGGAAGTTGGAAGTCTGAGCTACTTGGCTTGGGCCACCTTTGGCTTTGTCCTTCTTTCTGAAGTGTCAAGTTTGCGCTGTGGTGAGTGGTGAAATCCAGGACCGAGGTGTGCATTAGAGGAAGCAAAAGGCAAATGACTTGTTTCAATTTCTAGTTATTTTACCCAGATGATAGCAAGCATTCCACTACCAAGCAACCCTTCGCAACTAACTCTTCTGAGTATCACTGGATTACTTCTTTATTTCTCATGTCAGAACTACATGGTTTTGTTAGGAACTAAATAAGCCAATTTGACAAGGCAAAATTGATTTTTTGCAACATCCACAGTGAAAGTTTGAGATGGAAGAGTAAACCACTCTCTCACAATCTCTTTATTATAATATTTAAAAGCAAATATAAGATCTTATTGTGCAACATAACAAAGTCATCAATTAAATAGACTCTTCTTAGCAAGCAGTTATGGAACAGTTCATTTAATCCACTCCATAAGTATAACGAACCCCAAGTGTCTACCTTGTTTTCCTACATCCAACATGAAGAAATAGATTTTCAGAGTGGATAATGGCAATATTGTACAGGCAAGTTTTCCTTAACGTTGTAGTCAGCATCAAGGAATATAACCTTAATCCATCTAGGAATCTTACAGATTCTAATTTCAAAGAGAAAGACTCCTGGCCTACTTGAATTACTCTTCCTGCTTTATGCAAAAGTGGGGAGCATTAATAGAATTTTTTAAGAAAAATATGTAAATAAATCCACATATTTTAACAAACTTTAATTTTATTACTTAAAGCTCATTTCTAACATTAATTGTTCTAGTGGGAATTTCACAATTTTACAAATAATAGTCCATTTTTGAATTTACCATGATAAATAAACCAGTATATTATTTTGACTAAGGAATCAACAATAGAACATATTCAGATACTTCTCAAGATGGCTTCAGGATATATTTCATTCTTAAATATAATATTAACTACATCTGCACAAAAATAAGATGAATTACGTGCACCCTAGCAAATAGGGATTGCTAACAGTTAAACATTCTAAGGGCTTGCATATGTGACTCAACTCAAGATCATATAGTTAGCAAATGGTGGAGACAAAAATTCAAACTCAACAAGTATGATCCAGAATCCACAGAATGCAGAAGTGCCTTTGAAGAAAAAGAGTATGACCACAGGATCCAGCTAAGACCGTAAAGTTGTGTATTGGCTTTGAGTATCAAAGTAATATTTATTGATAGACCGGTCATCTGCTAGCTACAGCCATCCTACTTATGTTTTTTTTACAGACCTCTTAGGGAAAAGTTACTAGTTAAAGAAAATATTAGGGAAACTTGGACACCAGCATAAAAGTCTTCATACGTAATAATTTAGACAAGTAAAGGACATTCAACTCATACCGGGGAAATTCCAGTTTGGTGTTTACTCAATTTCATGCTAATTTGGGTTGCATAAAAAGCAGTATAAATTTTGTAAAATATAGTAAATGAGTCTGACATCCTTTTGGTATATTTACATCTTGACTAAACTATACTTCAAGTGCTAAGTAGATATTGATGATATTTACCAATCTGTAAATTTTAAAAACAACATGTCTCTTTTTTTCTATTTGATCCTAACATAATGTTTTTTGAGTCTGAATAAATAATCTTGAACATGCTGGAAACAGAAAGTCTCTAAGACATTTTAGACATCAAATGGTTCTTATGAAACACTTGTATGAGCCAAATGCGAGAGTCAGAAACATAAGGATTAAATTTCCCTTGACATCCACTTAAGTTATAAAATTAAGAAACAGTGATTGGCAAAACAATTTTGGAAATTTTGTAACATTTGTAAAGGCATTCAAGATGTTTTTCAGAAGTTAAAACAGGCTAGGTCCTTCCATTCATAGTAGGAAAAAAAAGATAGTTACACACAAGAAATGAAAATGTGTGTGGGTATATATATGTGTATAAATCGTTCATTTTCTAAATTCTAGGTAGAAAATTTGCATCTTAATTTTCTGCCTCTCAACATAAATCCCCTTATTGCAGCCATACATCCTTTAAATTTTTAGATTTCTTAGAATGTGTAAAAAACAATAACCCAACTACTGCTATAATACACGCTTGATAAACGGTCTGCAAGTTTTCACTACTTTGGAAAGCAAGGGCCTTGAGCTTGTACATATCGGGCTGGTAGTCCTGCAGACTCTGCTCTGTGGCTGAAAGCACTGATTATTAGGAGGCATCTTTAATTTCCCCTTTATGGGACAGGTCTTATCCATTCTTGAGGCAGTTTCCCTTCAAAATGCTCCCATATATATTTTGAATGTAGCTTATATAATAGTTTTTGACTTTATTAGTATCATCCATAATTCTTAAAGGTTAAATTCTAAGAAACAACTATTATCAATTATAGTCATTTACATGGGAAAGGGTTATCACACATTTACCCTCCTAAAGTGTTCTACTATATCACTTTTACATAAGTGCATTGTTTCTAAAGTGCAAGCTTCTCTAAAAAACATTTATGATTGTGACTCCATATCCCTAGGTCAGACCCATGGTCCAGCACAAAATAAACACTCAGTAAGCAATTACTGAGTAAAAGAAAAACCAAATGATGTCACAGCCTTTTATAAAAAGTGATAAAACTATCCACACACCACTGACTTCCAAATTGAATGAACAGCTTTAACTTTCCCACAGAGCTGAGATCTGTATAACTGAAACTTCACTGAACTCTGTCCTCTTGCCGTCTCCTATGAAGTGTGTCCCAAACACATCATTTTTCCCGTGATGCTGTCTGCAATCTGCTTAAATCAGTTCAACATTGTCAGTGTGATACATGCGTGTGTGTTAGTTTTCATCCACACCCTGGGGGCAGGCAGTTGCCCTAATCTGGAAAACACTCCAAGGATGGGCTGTTGGCATTTATTTAAAAGGACACATTCCAGAAGTGATCGCCTCAAGTGATTCAAATATCTTTCTAAACAAGACCAGAAGTTGTGTAAATTAGCACAATGGACATTAAGAGAAACCTTTTATTAGAGAAATGAATGTTATGCAAAATACATAAATGAGCTACAGAAAATGTGAGGAAGGAGAACACAGTACTCTGTGCCTTTATAAACAGTGCTTTTGGCTTAAATCCAAAAGTTCATCAGCAGACTCTTGGACACAGTCTTCTAACTAGGTTGTTAACTAAATTTTGCCACTAGTAGACCAGCATATTTGCCTCAGTTGAGCCTTTCATACATAGGAGGCCCTAAAAACAAAAACCAGTACTATTGGCCCTTATAGAAGAGATTGTACCTGTTTAGGATGGTTAATCTTGATTGTCCAGTTAATTGGCTTGAGAAACACTAGGAGATTAGTAAAGCACTCTTGTGGATGTGTTCCAGTGGGTCATGAGTCATGACCTTGGAGATTGTCTCATGCCTTTCCTCTAAGATGCCAATGGCGAACCTTTTGGATCTTTTAGTGAAACAAACAGCCTGCTGGATGTACCCTGGATTTGCCACCCCTGCTCTAAGCTGTTGTTCCACAGGTCTGCTTCCTGGCCTCCATGAACTGTTGGTTCTGCTCCAGTGTGCCCTTTCTGCAGTGTTTCTGCCTTGCACTCAGCTACCCATGAACTGAGTCTCTGAAACTGTGAGCCAAAGTGTATCTCTCCTCCTTTAAGTTATGAGTGTCAGGTACTTCATTCCAAAACAAGGAAGCTGACCAAAGCAGTGTTTTTTAACCTGAGTGCTAATACAGTAATCACCTATGTAGCAACATTAATTACCTAATTACCTATGTAGGCAACATTTGTTTAAGGATATTTATTTTTTTTACCTAGGAATATTATTAAATAAAGGACACCAATAGTCTTCATCTATATAACATTATTGGACAATGCAACTATTTACAAAAGAACAAACAAAAATCCTACTGTATCAACAAATTGATGACTCATCAAATTTTTACAACTTCCTAGTATAACAAGGAAGCTTCTATTAAGTCTGGGGCAGCCTAAAATCTAGGCAATATTGTAACTGCTCTTCTATGCAGCCCTATATATAATTTAACATGGAATCCTGGGATTTTTCCATAATGAATTTTTAGTTTAGCCATTTTTCTCTTAAAGAACTCCTCAAGCCAGGTCTGCATGATTTTCTACCCAGACTACCCAAACTGCCTCTTACCTATTTTCTCTGGTGATGAACTTCATTTACATGATGCAAACTAGATTGAAAGACTATTCTTAAACTGAAAATTGGTGCTTCACTTGTGTTTATCCATCTCAGTTGCTTCCCAGTTTCACTAAGATCACATTCCAATGAGTTAACCAAGTTCTAAGAAAGGCCTTTCTTTTAGTACTATTGTGTTGTCTGTATTTTACAAAGGTGCAGTGGTACAGAATAACATGTCTTCGGAATTTTAAACTAGTCTATAGTGTCTGATGGTGCACTTGAAATGGGAGAAGTCTAGTAGCTGAGTTACTAGAAGTTTTTGCTTTGTTTTGTTTTGGTTTGGTTTGGTTTTGAGACAGGGTTTTGCTTTTGCAGTTCAGGCTGGCCCTGAGCTCACTATGTAGCCCAGCCAAGCCTAGAACTCAGCAATCCTCCTGCCTCTGCCTCCCGAGTGCTGGGATGACAGGCGTGAGCCACCACGCCCAGCACTGTGGCATGTGGTATTGATTGTTGCTGGGCTGAGTCTCCACGCCCAGCATTGTATGTGGTTACTGGGGATCGAACTCAGGACCTTGCATTTGCGAGGCAGGTGCCGGAACCACTGAGCTAAATCTCCAGCCTTGAGTTACTAGAAGTTATTAATGATCCCGTCGTACAAGCTCGTGTAGAATGCCTGACAACAGCTATACCACATCATAGATTTTGTTTAAATTAAGAATTTTCAGCATGTCTATGAAGACAATATAAAATGATACAAAAACTGCCAAACTAAGGCTCCAACACGTGTTATAATTCTCATTCTTAATTCAATCATAATACTCCTTAATGAGAAGACAGCTTAAATATTTAGGTACATATTAGTGCCCATTCAATGGCTTCTACCCTCTCAAACTATTTAGTTATGAATGCTATTGATACATTCAAAACAAGGATTTTAGTTAAAGGATGACCCTAAATGTTTCTTATGGCAATGAATGAGAAGGCATGTTTCTTTTTCATCTCCCTTGTTTGCTTTCCTTTCAGGAAACATTAAAAAACACACATAGGTGATTTTTACTATATGATCTTTACAAATCTAAACTCGCACAACTTTGGAGAAGTCTCTCTAGCTCATTATGAAGAAGAGTGGGAGGGTAAAATATCACTGAAATGTGCTAATTGCTACATTTATTATGTTTTTAGTGTAATTTGATGCATTCTTTTGAAATATTCACTTAATAATTCCAAATCCTACCTGGTACTGCCAGCACACTGGAGTGCTAAGGTGTTGTCAGTTCTCATACATGTCATTACATCAAGTGCTGTGAACCATACATACGACTGGAAATTTGCATTTAGGTTTATACAGTAGCAGACAAACAATGTATAACAAAGATGAAAACTACAGAACCATATGGGTGTCTCTTCACAAAACATGTGCTCCATGTCCATAAGCACTAAAGCAATTACAATGTAATTTTAAACTTGATTGCTTTGAATTGTAACAGAGCAAGTGCTTTTGGGTTTAAATAAATTATTGATAATTTTCTATGTAACATAGTTTGGGAACGCATACGTTAAAGGGAATATAATATAATAAACAGAATAAGTTAGTGTTTTTTTTATATGACTTTTCTCATAGGATCACAGAGAATACAAATGGATACCTTCAGTGTGGAATGGCCAATTTGATATAAGAAAATAAGAGAAACTTGGGGTGCACATGAAAGATTTGTATAATATAACTGAGTAGACAGCTTGAAGCAAAATTATATGAGCGAGAAAATAAAGATGCAAAGAATAGCCTTTCTATGATCATAGTGCTAAATACAAGTCTGCTCATCTTTCTGCTATAAGGATCTTCTTTCTGCATCTTCTAGATAAATAAATCTAGTATATGAGTTTGTTGTTATGGTATATGTTGTCCAAGTGATAGTCATGTTTGGTCTCTCTAAAAGCCTATCTTCTCTGATATTCACTAGTTATTTGTTTTCTCTTTTTAGTTAAATAATTTCACCCTATCAGTTAAACCTAATGAGAAAACCATGTTCTGTTGATAACAGGCTTTTGCAAAAACCCATAAGCAAGAAGAGACTGAGCCATGACAGGAATCCAGAGCCGATGGGTCCAGCGCAGGTCTCCCAACTACACTCTGAAGAGCTTCAGCTCTTCATTAGGAGATAGGGGATACCAGATTTTAAATTAGACTTCAATTCCACCCTTAACAGGTTTATATCAAACAAGTAGATAATATTTACAGATGTAACCTTATTATACATTTAGAGCAGTGGTGGCATAATGGAGATAAAGACAAAAGCTTCTGAATGTCCTAAATGGGACAATCTTTAATCACTTTGAGAACAAGGTTACACTGCAATGATGATATTGCAGAAGGGTGAAACTAAAGGCCGAGTGATCAACTGGGTGCATCTGTGATGAAGCAATATAAGTAAACCACAACTCCTATTAACCTAACAATACAATCTCCTTTCTCTAATGTGAAGGACTTAGTTTGGGATAATCACCTAGAGATCTAGGCTAAGAGTGACTTCATCTTAACAGCTCCAGAATTACCCAAGTAGCAAGAAAGAAGTGGGAAAATTGGACTGATGTTTAAACAACACATGCCATCTCCATTGTTTCAGTCATTTGTCCATGTCTAGCTTTAAAACACAGTGGGTCAAGCCTATGGGAATTTAGAATAATTTGTTGACAGCCCCACTATCTTTGCATTTGCTTCATGCAAGTCAGATAAGGGGAGAAGACTCCTTACTTGAATACTAAGGAATTCTGGGCTCCTTGGTTCTTCAGAGACATGAAGCAGTAAGTTTATTTTTCCTTAAACAAGCGCGAGTTGTGTTTCTGAATTTAAAGCCAAACAAGTCTCACTGCATCTCAAATAATTCTGATTAATGAAGTCTTCCTTTCAGCTGCCAGTGTATATTACCTTACCACTTTTTATTCTTTTTTCTGCATTTTGTTGTCTCTGATGTTTTCATTGTTTTATTTTCTCTCCATGCATATGAGCCCTTTACATATTAATGCTTTATTGTAGATGCCTTTATACATTGTTCCTTGTAAGTATTATTATACTTCATTTTCCCTATAATGGATGCTTATGGAATTCTCCTAAAACTCTAAAAATGTATAGACATATTTTTTTCTTTTTCCTTTATTAATTTATTTAATATTCAGTAGAGTCTTAAAATATTGAGTATACCATTTCTTATCTTCAAAAAGTTTTCTTCCATTACTTTTGTTATTGTTTCTCTCCCATTTACTTTACTTTCACCATATCACAAATATATGGATTTCTTAGAGCTCTATGTTTGAAATTACTTTTCTTTCATCTTTTTGTTTATTTCTAGAACTTCTTCTGTCACTAATCAGTGACAGAGTGCCATGAACCACATATGATATTTTTTAATTGTATGAAGTTTTTAAACAAAAATTAATGATGCTTTTCCTCAGAAACAAAACTTCTTAATCTCAAATTGTTCCAAGTTGATACACAAAGCTATTTTGACCTATAATATGAACAAATATGGAATGACTTTTTTGTTTTCTAATTCATAAAATGAGTTCTTAGGATTATATTTGTAAAGATTTTCTAGCATATCTTCTTTGGACTACTCAATCTTTTCATATACCTGGTGATTTCTCTGTGTTTGCATATTCATAAGCACAGAATTCTGTTTGTCTGTTAACATGACCTGTGACTTATTTTTCAGAGAATATGTTGAAGTTTTCATCCCTTACCAAAGAGGAGGAAAAGCATAAAATTTCTGTGATTTGATTGTGCTACACAGTGGATGCAGATGGCCACAAGGCATCTGAAGGGAGGCTCTTTTCCTTTCCCTGAAGGTGCTTCCAACCAGTAAGGTAGAGTTAGTAAATAGCTGCTTTCTGGACTGTTATTGACTATGAGATGGCCAAGAATTAGTTTTGAATTGCATTTCCAAATAGCAAGAGAGAATCTTGAATGGAAAGGTAAAGGAAAATGTCTTACTATGGGAAGTTCTATTGTTCCTCTGTATTTATTTTTATTGTCTCTATTTCCAAAAGGATTGTTGGAAGCCCTTCTAGACCTCAGTGGTTCCAAGGCATTGTGATGCTCAAGAGCAAGATTGCTTCAGCATAAGATCCTCTTAAACTCAGGGTTAGCACTGCCCTCTGAGACATCTGATATTCCCTTGGATTATAAAATCATCATGAATTTAGGATTATCTCCATCCTATGAGTCATCTGCTACTCTCTGTGGATCGATCCAATAAATAGTGTCAAACTGGGAGTGTCTTTGTCTTTGCTGCTTTGAGCCATTGACCTCCTGGACCCCCTGTATACATGAAATTATGCAAGCCTCTGTTGTCTTTTTCCTTTAGCCCTCACCATCACCTTTTCTAGGTAATCAGATGATTGATCAGCTTCCAAGAGAGGAAGATGAAGAAAGCTTCTGTGAATAGGGCATCCTTCTCCTTCAGTAGTCTATTTCCTAGTTATAAATTTAATAGATTGTATGTATGTTTAAGGCCAAGCCACAGAACCAATTGTGAGTTCTATGATGTTTGTAATTTCCTTTAATACAAAGAAGTTGGACAGCTGGGTGTGGTGGTTCACGCCTGCAATCCCAGCACTCAGGAGGCAGAGGCAGGAGGATTGCTGAGTTCGAGGCTTGCTGGGGCTACGTAGTGAGCTCAGGGCCAGCCTGAACTACAAAGCGAGACCCTGTCTCAAAAAACAAAAGAAAGAAAGAAAGAAATTGGACATATAGTACTCACAGGTTATCAAACTATTTTTCATTTCTAGTTTTTATTATCCCAAGATTTGGGTTTTGTTTTGTTTTGTTTTTTGCCAGTTTCTTGTTGAAAAGTTACCCAATTACCCTGCAATTGAGCCTCATCTTTGCCTCCATCTGCTGATTTTTACAGCAGTTTCTCAAAGATTCTCAATCTTTGATGAAAGTGCTGTATTTCCAATACCATGATAGATGAATTTTTATTTTTAATCTTAGATAATTTCAATGATGGATGAAGAGCAAGAAGTAAACACATGTGTACAAATAATCATTTTGAATATCCAATCTAAAAATGTGGTTTTTGAGCCAAACCACTGCATAAAAGCCAATTTTCCGAACTACAAACATGGTTTAAAATATTTCAACTACTCATGGCTTAAACTTATTAGAGTAAAATATTTTCCTTACTTTTGGGAGAAACTTGCTTTTCTAAATGTTGGTAAATCTTACATATGCATAATTATAAGACTAAAATATGATAATTTTATCCAAAAGTCAAGTTCAGTACAGTTTGAGAATTAAAGAATGAGAAAGATAAGTGGTACTCCAGTTATTTTTGACTTTACTTAACCAATTTTTTTTTAATCTTAACTATGTTAAAGGCTAAAAAAGTTAAAGGACTCCTGAACCTTAAGGCCTATTGGAAAACAATTTTCATCATTAAATATTAGCAATTCTTATTGATCTGGTTAATTTTGATTAACTGTTTCAAATTAGAATTTTACTTCATTTAAAAGAAAAAAATGTTAATCCTTCACTTAATCTTCTGTCACAGACTACTGTAATATCATGTAGTCCAACAGAGGAAGGAGCAGCCTGGTGTTACCCCACGTGTAACCTGTCCGAGCTGCTGAAATCTGTTAATCGTGTCACCAACATCATTCATGCAGTCACTGAGGGAGCCTATCTGGCTGTGTATCATCCTAAAGAAAAGAATTCTTCAGTCTAGAACTTTCAAAAACATCAAAAATTATCTCAAGGAAAGTTAAATGAGAAAAAGTTTAGTTTTAAAAAAGTTTGACAACATATGAAAAGTTTGACAAATTGTCAACCTAAAGTAAAACTACACATACAAGGATGTGATATACAATCATAATTCCAGTGTCTTTCTCTCATCATTAGTAGTGCTAATAATGACAATGTTTACAGAAATTATTACAGCCCGGCATGGTGGCTCATGCCTGTCATCTCAGTGCTCAGGAGGCAGAGACAGGAGGATTGCTGAGTTTGAAGCTTGCCTGGGCTATATAGTGAGCTCAGGGCCAGCCTAACTACAAAGTGACACTCTGTAGTAAAAAGAAAGAAAGAAAGAAAGAAAGAAAGAAAGAAAGAAAGAAAGAAAGAAAGAAAGAAAGAAAGAAAGAAAGAAAGAAAGAAAGA
>PVIC010050389.1:0-12844 GCA_004025085.1 Thryonomys swinderianus
ATAGAATGCTGGGCGTGGAGACACGCCCACCAACGATCAACACCGCATACCACAATGCCGGACGTGGTGGCTCACGCCTGTCATCCCAGCACTCGGGAGGCAGGGACAGGAGGATTGCTGAGTTCGCGGCGGCTTGCCTGGGCTCCATAGTGAGCTCAGGGCCAGCCTGAACTACAAAGCGAGACCCTGTCTCAAAAAGAAAAAAAAAAAAAATACTAAACATTAAGTCCAAAAATGTGATAAATTTGAGTCATTGATAGTCGAATGAATGTACCTTGAGGACATACTTTTAAGTGAAATAAATAGGATACAGATGTGTAAATATCATATCTTTTCTCCAGTATGAGAAAGTGAAGGTGTAAATGAGTTCTGAAATGTACGATAGGCATTATAAAATAGGAAGAAAATGTTCCAGAGGAAAAGGCAAAGGGTAGGTAATGGAAAGTAAAGAAAGGAAAGAAAAAAATTTGATAGGGAGGGCAGGGGAATGGGAAAAAATGAGAACCAAGATGTGTCATGTAATGATATAACTTCTCAATGATGAATGTGATCTGATGATAATGTATAAAATGTACCAATAAAATTTTTAAAAATACTTTTTCAAGATCCCTGCCAAGAAAAAATGTTAGTATTACTCACATAACCTGTTATTCCCAGGGTCATACCTGGCTTAGAAGGTGAGGAGGCTACCTGAGCCCATTGCCAAAGAAATAGGATCGGGTCAGGGATTAGCTCAAGTGGTACCGCACCAACCTTGGATGCACAAGGGCCTGAGTTTGATCCCTGGTACCGCAAAAAAAAAAAAAAAAAAAAAGAAAGAAATAGGATCTATGAAAATATGCTTAGTTAGAGATGTGGACAGCCTCTCCACACCATAATATGACAAGAAAACTGAAACACAAAACAGCAGAACAGTGACAGAATCCAAAGACCCAGTAGCTGTAGGTCTTGAAAAATATCTACAATTCCCCCATTCTATGTAAACTTCATGGTACTTACCCCAAACGCCTGAAGTCTTCTTTTTTTCCACCATAGTATAAAATATAGTCATTTACAAACTTTGTATGCCTTTGATACTGAAATGCAAGAAATTAAGGACTTTATCTGCTTAGGAGTTGTTATGAAATATTACTGAATGAGATAAAAGCATAGTATGAGTTTATTTCAGCTTTAAAAAATATCCAAAGGGAATTTGATGCAGGAACATAATGAGGGGAAAGAAGTAATCTGATTCTGAAAGAAAATAAAAGAGCAGGTATATAAGAGGTGGGGGTTGTGGGTGGGTAGGGATGTGGGCAAAAATGAGAATTAACTTGTGTCATATATTGGTACAAATTCCCCAATGTTGTGTGTGATTGTGAGTTGTATATAAAATGTACCAATAAAGAATTCAATTAAAAAATATTCAAATAGGACCAGAGATTTAGCTCAGTGGTTCCTGCGCCGGCCTTGCAAGTGCAAGGTCCCAAATTCGATCCCTGGTAACCACATAACACAATACCAGGCATGGTGACTCACGCCCACCAGCAATCAGTACCACATACCACAGTGCTGGGCATAGTGGCTCATGACTGTAATCCCAGCGCTGGGAGGTAAAGGCTGAAGGACTGCCGAGTTCAAGGCTTGCCTGGGCTACATAATGAGCTCAAGGCCACCTTGAACTACAAAGCAAGACCCTGTCTCAAAACAAAACAGAACAAAACAAATATTCAAATATGTACTACATATGCTTATACATTCAAAGAATCTAAGACAGTATATATTAAACTGTTAAGAGTAAAGACTGTATAGCATAAGGGATTCTACTACCTGTTGCACACTTTTTCAAACATTCTATTTGAAATGTAATGTTTGGAATATTTTTCAACCACATATTATTCTTGTAATAAAACACATCACCATGGAGGGGAGAGAGAACTTTCTATTCTTCTGCTGGACTGCAAACAAAGTAAGCAAAACAAACAAAACAAAGAAATATGGCTTCTAAAATTAAAGGTAAGGAACAGCATTTATCTTTCATTATTCTAAAATATAATTTTACTATTTCAGTAAAGATAAAGCCTCTAAATAACAGATATACTTTTATAAAATTAAATCCTAACATTAAGCTTTAAAAAAGCAAATATAATTATCAGGTGTCATTTTTATATTTTAATAAAGAATCCATGCATCTTTTTCAACCCAGTATATCAAGATAAATGAGTGTTTTAGAAAGCTCAGTGCTAAAATCTAGAGCTGAACATGTGCACAACAGAGCAGAGCTCACCTTTTGTAATTCTGTCTCTGACTATATCCCATTATAATAAAGATATATAGGTAGGGCCGGAGGGTTAGCTCAGTGGTTCCGGTGCCTGCCTCACAAGCGCAAGGCCCTGAGTTCAGTCCCCGGTAACCACGTACAATGCTGGGCGTGGAGACTCACACCCACCAGCAATCAATACCACATACCACAGTGCTGGGCGTGGTGGCTCACGCCTGTAATCCCAGCACTCGGGAGGCAGAGACAGGAGGATTGCTGAGTTCAAGGCTTGCCTGGACTACATAGTGAGCTCAGAACCAGCCTGAAGTACAAAAGCGAGACCCAGTCTCAAAAAAAAAAAAAAAAAAAAAAAAAAAAAAAAAAAAAAAAAAAAAAAAAAAAAAAAAAAGATATATAGGTAAAAATGGTGGCACATAACTGTAGTTCCAAAATTAAAAGGCTATGGCAAGAGGATTACCAGTTCAAGCCACATATCAGTTACTTCCCCATCAATGCAATACAATACCTACATTTTCACCTAAAGGAGAAGTTTATTTTGATTCATGGTTTTGGGCAGAAACTTTATGGTGAAAGAGGACTACAAAGGAAAGCTGCTCGACCCATGGCAGCTAATACACAGAGAAAGGAGGGAGAAGAAAGGAAAAGAGTACACCCTTCCAGTTCAAAACCTAGTAATTTGCCACTTCCAGTAAAGCCCCACCTCTCAACACAAGACTTTTGGGGGGAATTTCAACAGTCCCTTCTGGGCAACTTAGTGAGACTCTGCCAAGATTAAAAAATAAAACTATTTTTAAATGGATGGGAACGTAGCTTAGTGGTAAAGTGTCTCAGGTTGTTCTGTTGTTCTATCCTCAGGAACACATATACACCCACATACACACACAACTATATAGTGATTTAATTGATCACGATGTACTGAGAATCAGAAAAATACTGAGAGAGAGAAAAAAAGGTAGGGGGTGGGGAGGAAGAAAGGAAAGAAAGCAGAAAAAAAGCCAGATATCCAGAGATATGGATTCTAGTTTTTGAAATACCACTGCCCATTGCAAGTCATTTACCCTACTAGAGCAAGGTGAGCAAACTTTTAATATAAAGGCTCAAATAGTTCACACTGTGGGCTTTGTAGGTCATATGATTTCTTGCAACTGTTAGGCTGTATCATTTTAGTGTAAATGAAACCACAGACAACATGTAAATGAGTAAGCATGGCTGTGTTCAATATAATTTTTTTTTTTGAAACGGGCTCACTTTGTAGTTTAGGCTGACCCTGAGCTCATGATGTAGCCCAGGAAAGCCTCAAACTCAGCAATCCTCCAGCCTCTACTTCCCAAGTGATGGAATCATAGGCATGAGCTACCAAACCCAGTACTGTAATATACAGTACTGATTGCTGGTGGGCCTGAGTCACCACGCAGTACATCAGTACTGTTGTATATGGTTACTGGGATCAAACTCAGGATTTTGTGCTTGCTAGGCAGGTACCAGAACCACTGAGCTAAATCTCCGGCCCTCCAAAATAATTTTTTATGTCCAAAACAGGTGGTTGATGGAACAGACAAAGATATATTTCTCCCTATTCTTCATACTAACAATTAATAACCTTGGACATTATATATAAACAAATATTAGAAGATTCAAAAAGAAATGCCTAGACTTTCATGCTCATCAGGTTGTAACTAAATGCCCCAGTGCCCCCAGTGCAATCAGAGAAGGCAAACTAGATGTTCAAATGCTAAAGCAACAAGTAGCTAAGTTAACAAAAAGGGAATAATTATGGACATAATGGTACTTTTATGACTTAAAAGAAGATTACTGGTAGGGGATTAAATTGATGTTGTCTCTTCCCAATCCTGACCACCATAGCAATAAATACATCAAGTCTTGCTTGGTTTCTCCTTCATTCTCCAGTATTCCCAGCAACAATATGATGGTCAGTATACTACCTAGTGTGATGAGCCACAGTTTTATGAAAGATCAAGTTGAGATATGACTTCAACAGGGAATCAGAATATAAGTACTTTCCAGTTATATCTGAGAATTAAAGCCAAAGCAGGCCGGGAGACTATCCATAGATAGATCTAATATTAAAACAAGTTTCACAGCTAATTTAAATAGCCAAGATTCAAGTAGGATGAGAATAAATTAAAATAAGATTAAAGATTAACAGAAGTGCAAAAAAGGAAAACACTGAAAATTTCACAAAAGCAGGAGTCTAGGTAAGTGTCTTGGAGGAGGCACAGTGACTTCTGCCACCATCTAACAGCCTTCCTGTTATTGGATCCACACCAGAAGCCCACAGGACTTCTATTCTTGTTTGGGTAAGCACCACAGAGGTTGCACAGTGACTTCTGCCACTGTCTAGCAGTCGGCCTGTCATCAGATCCAGACCAGAAGCCTGCAGGACCTCCATTCCTGTTTACACAAGTCTGAATAAGCACCGCTTAGGTTGTGCACTGACTTTAGGTGCTGGCCAGCACAATAAAAATGAGAAAAAATTTTAAAACCCAGATACAAAGAGTATCACCACAGGGGAATTCAGGGAAAAGGGAAATGGAGCAAAATGAAGCTTAATCACTGGGACTCTCTGAGCTGGTAACAAAAGCAGATCTAGTAAATGGAAATCAGAACTGATGTCTGAGATGAAAACAGATGCTGTGTACAGTGAAAAATACGATTAAAGAAGAGATCAGGGGCACAGCAGAATCTGAGATAACAAAAGCAACAAGAAACAAAAGTTTGCAAAGTATGATGAATGAAGCTGAGTACTAAATTTTAGACCTAGAAGATAGTATCAAAGCCAACAGGAAGGAATAACTTATGGAAATGGCAAGGGACCATGAGAAATCAATCCAGTATCCCTAGATGACTCAAAGAAAAATAACATAAGACTGGAGTCATTGAAGAAGCAGGAGACAATGCAAAAGACATACAAAAACTGTTCAGATATAATGACAGAAAACTTCACAGGAAAAGGAAAAGAACTGGATACATAGATAAATGAGGCATACAGGATTCCATAAGGCCATGATATAAAAAAAATACACCTAAGCATATAATTATCTAGGTTTCAGATATCCAACAGAAGAACAAAACACTGAAAGCAGTTAGAGAAAAGGAAAAAAACATATATAAAGAGAAGCCCATCAGGATCACAGCAGGCTTTTCAACACAAATGTTCAATGCAAGGAGAAACTGGAATGAAGTGTTTCAAGTCTTGGAGGAAAATAATCTCCAGCCTAGATTGATGTATCCTGCAAAACTATCTTTCAAAATCGATGGAGAAATAAGATACTTCCATGACAAAGAACACCTGAAGAACTTTGCAATTACAAAACCTGCACTCCAAAACATGCTAAAGAATATCTTGGTTAAAAAAAAAAAATGAAGGTCACAAATTTATGAGACCTAGGAATGCAAAGTCACTGGGCAAGACAAGCAACTAAATGGAAAGGGATAAAGCAAAGAATAAAAGAGTCAAGAACAGGAAAACACCATGACAGGTATAAATCAGGCCCTATCAGTAACCATTAATGTCAGTGATCTCAATGCACCAATAAAAGACATACACTGGCAGAATGGATTAAAAACAAGACCCTACAGGGGCCGGAGATTTAGCTCAGTGGTTCTGGTGCCTGCCTCGCAAGTGCAAGGTCCTGAGTTCGATCCCGGTATCCACATACAATGCTGGGCGTGGAGACTCATGCCCACCAACAATCAACACCGCATACCACAGTGCCGGGCGTGGTGGCTCACACCTGTAATCCCAGCACTCGGGAGGCAGAGACAAGAGGATTGCTGAGTTTGCGGCAGCTTGCCTGGGCACCATAGTGAGCTCAGAGCCAGCCTGAACTACAACGCGAGACCCTGTCTCAAAAAACAAAAAAACAAAAAAACAAGACCCTACAATATGCTGCATGCAAGAAACACACCTAACTCAGAAAGAAAGGCATAGATTGATAGTAAAAGGATGAAAAACAATTCTCCATACAATAGGAAATGGAAAAAAAGCAGGAGTGGCTATCCTATTTGCAGACAAAATAAGATTTCAAACCAAAGCTGATTAAGAGAGACAAAAAAAGGACACTACATCCTTGTAGAAGGAACAGTTCAAGGGAAAGAGATGACAGTCATAAATATTTATGCACCAAATTCCAGTGCATTCAACTACATAAAACAACTATTAATGGAGATCAAATGCCAGGTAAGTACTAGTACAATAGTAGTAGGGGACTTCAATACACTGTTTGTTGTCAAAAGTAGACAAATAGACTGGACAAAAAAATCAACAATGAAATACTTGAATTGAACCAAACCTTTGAACAAAAGGACTTAATAGATGCCTACAGAGTATTTCACCCTACAAAATCAGAATATACATTCTTCTCAGGTGCTCATGGGTCATTCTCCAAAATAGATCACATGTTAATTTATAGAGCCTGGTTAACTAAATCCGAAGGAACTGAAGTTATCCTGTGTATACCATCAGACCACAGTGCCTTAAAATTGGAGCTGAATGGCAGAAGAAATTCCAAGATCCTCACAAACACATGGAAGGTGAACAACACTCTGCTGTACAACCAATGGGCCACAAAAGAAATTAAAGAAGAAGTTAAACTGTTTTTTTTTTTTTTTTTTTTTTTTTTTGCTTTTTTGGAGACAGGGTCTCGTTTTGTAGTTCAGGCTGGCCCTGAGCTCACCATGGTGCCCAGGCAAGCCGCCGCGAACTCAGCAATCCTCCCGTCTCTGCCTCCCAAGTGCTGGGATTACAGGCGTGAGCCACCACGCCCAGCATTATATGTGGTAACCGGGGATCGAACTCAGGTCCTTGCGCTTGCAAGGCAGGCGCTGGAACCACTGAGCTAACCCTCTGGCCCGAAGTTAAACTGTTTTTACAATTAAATGATAACCCCACTACAATGTAAAGGAGTTTATGGGACGGAACGAAAGCAGTTCTACAAGGGAAATTCAGAGCAGCAAATACCTACAACAGGAAAACAGAGCAAACTCAAATAAACAATCTAATGCTGAACCTCAAGCTACTATAAAAGGGGAGCAAGACAAACCCAAAGCTCAAACCAGGGAGGAAATTATAGGGATCAGAGAAGAAATTAATGCAATGGAAACTAAAAAATCAATGAATCTAAAGTTGGTTTTTTGAAAGGATAAACAAAACTGACAGACCCTTAGCAAACCTTATCATAAGGAAAAGGCTTAAATTCATGCTATTAGGAATGAAAAGGGGGAAATCACCACAGATCTAGCAGAAGTCCAAAGGATAATAAACACCAGTTTAAAAACCTATAGTCCAATAATATGGAGAACATAGAAGAAATGGATAAATTCCTAGACACATATAAACTTCCAAAGTTGAATGAAGAAGATATAAAAATGTTAAACACCCCAATATCAATCTGTGAAATTGAAAATGTAGTAAGAAAAACCCTACCGACAAAGAAAACCCCTGGTCCTGTTGGCTTTACTGCTGAACTCTACAAAACTTTCAAAGAAGAGTTAACACCACTACTTCTCAAACTCTTTAATGAAATCAAAAGGGAAGCAATGCTCCCAAATTCATTCCTGGAAGCAACCATTACATTGATTCCAAAAGGAGAGAAAGACCCTACCAAAAAAGAGAACTACAGGCCAATCTCCTTAATGAAT
Organism: Thryonomys swinderianus; assembly: GCA_004025085.1. NCBI lineage: Eukaryota > Metazoa > Chordata > Mammalia > Rodentia > Thryonomyidae > Thryonomys > Thryonomys swinderianus. The sequence continues at coordinate 7,922 of PVIC010050389.1, forward strand.
ATTGATGCAAAAATCCTCAGTATAATACTGGCAAGTAAAATACAGAGAAAGAGAATCATCAAGAAGATCGTACACCCAAACCAAGTTGGATTCATTCCAGGGCTGCAAGGAAGGTTCAACACACATAAATCAATAAACATAATTCACTATATCAACAGACTCAAGGACAAAAACCATATAGTCATCACAATAGATGCAGAAAAACATGTATTCATGATCAAAACCCTACAGAAACTGGTATAGGTGGACTTTATCTCAACCTAATAAAAGCTATATATGAGAAACCAACAGCCAGCATCACCCTAAATGGTCAAAGACTGAAACCTTTCACACTAAGATCAGGAACAAAACAAAGATGTCCACTGTCACTGCTCCTGTTCAATATAGTGCTAGAAACGTTAGCCACAGTAATTAGACAAGAGAAAGAAATAAAAGGAATAAAAATAGGAAAGGAAGTCAAACTATCACTATTCACTGACATGGTACTCTATACAGAAAATCCTAAAAACTCAACCAAACAACTGCTAGACTTAATCGCCAAATTTAGTAGCATAGCTGGATACAAGGTCAATGCTCAAAAATCAACAGCCTTTCTATACACAAACAACAGACTCATGGAGAGAGAAACTAGGGAGTCATGCCCTTTCACGATAGCATCCCAAAAAATTGAAATAGCTAAGAATTAATCTAACAAAGGAAGTGAAAGATCTCTACTCTGAAAACTACAACACTTTGAAAAAGGAGATAGAAGTTTATATCAGGAAATGGAAACACATCCCTTGTTTCTAGGTAGGAAGAACCAATATCATCAAAATAGTTATACTCCCTCAAGTCCTATATAGATTCAATGCAATCCCCATTAAATTTCACAGATCTAGAGAAAATAATTCAAAAATTCATCTGGAAGCCGGAGACTTAGCTCAGTGGTTCTGGTGCCTGCCTCGCAAACACAAGGTCCTGAGTTCGATCCCGGTGACCACATACAATACTGGGCACGGTGACTCATGCCCACCAGCAATCAATACCACATACCACAGTGCTGGGCATGGTGGCTCCTGCCTATAATCTAGGTAACAAGGACATGGCAGGGAGGATTAGAATCCCCAACATGAAACTATACTACAAAGCCACTGTGGTAAAAACTGCATGATACTACCAAAGTAACAGACCTGAGGATCAGTGGAATAGATTGGAAGATCCAGAAACAACTCCAGATACACTAAGCCAGATCATCTTTGACAAAGGAGCCAACTATCCTCAATGGAGCCTATCTAGCCTCTTTAACAAATGGTGCTGGAAAAACCTTCCAAAGGCTAAAACTCGACCTATCTTTCTCACCATGACAGTAAATTAAAATCAAAGTGGATTAGAAACCTAAATATTAAAACAGAAACACTAAACCTACTGGAAAACGGGTCAGGTAGAACTCTTGGAGACATTGGCTTAGGGAAAGACTTTATGAACAAAACCTCTATAGCACATGAACTAGCAGAAAGAATCAACAAGTGGGATCTCATTCTATTAAAAAGCATCTGTACATCAAAATAAACCACTGGTCGAGTGCAAAACATCCAACAATGTGGGAAAACAAATTGTACCAGCTTTTCCTCAGGTAAAGGGCTACTATCTAGAATAAATAAAAGTCAAAAAAATCAACATCCCCAAATTTAAAGACCCAATTCAAAAATGGGGATCTGAATGAACAGACACTTTTCAGATGAAAAAGTAAAAATAGCTATGAAACACATAAGGAAATGCTCAACACTGCTGGTCATTCGAGAGATGCAGATGAAAACAACTCTCACTGTGAGATTTCATCTCACTCCACAAAGAATGGATGCTATCTAAAAATTAGCTAGCAATGAATGCTGGCATGTGGAGATTCCTCAAACAACTAGGATTAGAGGTCCCATTTGGCCCTGCTATTCCCCTGCTAGGGATAAACATGAAAGAATTAAGAGATACATATCACAGCACCCTATATGCACACATTTATATCAGCTCAGTTTGTGATAGCTAAATCTTGGAAATAACCCAAATGCCCATCAACTAGAGACTGGATACAGAAGATACATTTTTTAAAAATAAAATGGAGTATTATTCTGCCATAAAGAATAAGTTTGAGTCATTCATACTCAAACTGATATACTTTAAGGACAAACTCATAAGTGAAATAAACAGATCACAAATGTGTAAATACCATATCATTTCTCTGGTATAAGAACCTGAAAATGTAAATAAGTCCAAGAATGTATGATAGTCACTGTAAAATAGAAAATATCCTAAGGGAAAAGGGGCTAGTGGTAAATAACAAGGGGAAAGAAAAAATTATGATGGTTTAAAAAAAAAAAAGGAGAGACAAATTCATGTGTACAGGGGTTAGGGGTTAGTGGGGGTAGGGGAATGGGATCAATAGGTAGAGGCTGGGGATTTAGTTCAAGTGGTATTGTTCCTATTTTGAAGTACAAGGGCAGGAGTTCAATCTCTGGTGCTGCAAGAAAAAAAAAATTTAAATCTCTTTAATGAAAACAGGCACAACCACAACCCCCCCAAAAAAAAGAAAAGAAAAGAAAATTTGACAAAAACAATTTTTGGAAAAAATATTTCCAGGTTCATGGACTTAACAAGGTTATTTATAGAATTCAAGAAATATGTTGCATTATTTTTATCTCTAAATATTTACTATATATTATTATCAGATTTTATGATAAAAATACAAAGTAGGTTAACAAAACAGATTTTAAAATATTTAGAAATAAAAAAAGGATACAGCATCCATAGCTATAAGATGAAACCTTCTATTTCTTGCTTCTTCCCTGTTTTAAACAAAAATTTTATCTTAAGTACATTCAAATAGCTATATCTTAATTCATATACTCAAATCCCCTAGTCTCTAAGTTTAAAGAAATCTTAAATGAAAGAAAATAATTTACATCAAAATACCATACCTATCCAGCAATTCTGCTGCAACTTGCTTATTGGCCACCTTTCCATGTTTTTCTTTTTGAAATGGCTTTTTGAGCAATAAATCATCTTCAGTTTTCCTGGTATATTAAAAAGAAAAATTATTAAGAGTTAATATTTATTAACGGTTGCTTCCTAATTCTTTGTTTTGTTTTGTTTTGTTTTTTTTGAGACAGAGTCTCACTTTGCAGTTCAGGCTGGCCCTGAGCTCACTATGTAGCCCAGGCAAGCTTTGAACTCAGCAATCCTCCTGTCTCTGCCTCCCAGGTGCTGGGATTACAGCCATGAGCCACCATGCCCGGTACTGTGGTATGTGGTATTGATTGCTGGTGGGTGTGAGTCACCATGCCCAGCACTGTATGTGGTTTCAGGGGATTGAACTCAGGGCCTTGCGCTTGTGAGGCAGGTGCTAGAACCACTGAGCTTAATCTCCAGCCCATTCTTTGTATTTTTATAATTGTGCAAGTTATAAAGAACCATGCAAGCACTCCACCACTGACCTACACCTCCAACCCACAGAAATTCTTAGAAAAGATACACTGATCTCTAATGAAACATTTTATACCTCCTTAAATTTATTTAATACCTATAAAATGGAGAAGACGAAACCAGGCATGGATGATGCATATCCCTAAGGCCACTACTTGGGATGCTGAAACAGGAATCATAAATTCAAGTCCTTACTATGCCACTTAGCAAGACTTTCTCAAACTAAAAAAATAAAAAGAGGGGCCAGAGATTTACCTTAGTGTTTCCCATACCTGCCTAGCAAGCACAAAGTCCCCATTTCAATCCCAGTAACCATGAACAACAATACCGGGTGTGGTGATTCACGCACAAAGTCAATCAGTACCACATCTCACAAAGTGGGGTGTGTTGACTCATGCCTGAAATCCCAGCACTCTGGAAGCAGAAGGAGGATTTCTGTGAATTCGAGGCTTGCCTAGGCTACATAGTGAGTTTAAGACCAACCTGAACTACAAAGCAAGACCCTGTCTCAAAAAATAAAAAATAAAAAGAGCTGGGCCAGAGGGTTAGCTCAATGGTTCCGGTGCCTGTCTCGCAAGTGCAAGGCCCTGAGTTTGATCCCCGGTAACCACATACAATGCTGGACGTGGAGACTGATGCCCACCAACAATCAATATCACATACCATAATGCCAGGCGTGGTGGCTCATGCCTGTCATCCCAGCACTCTGGGAGGCAGAGACAGGAGGACTGCTGAGCTTGAAGCTTGCCTAGGCTACACAGTGAGCTCATAGCCAGCCTGAACTACAAAGCGAGACCCTGTCTCAAAAAAACAAAAAATTAAAATAAATAAACAAATAAATAAAAAGAGCTGGGGATATAGATCAGTGTAAATACCCCGAGTTCAGTCCCCAGCACCCCCCCAAAAAAATCTAAAACAAAGAAGATAATAAAATGCATAAGTTTTAACATTTTACTTCTCAGGTTCCTGGTTCAATCCTGACTCAACCATTTATCATCTTAATCTTCATCTTAATGTAATTAATTTACTAAATTTCTGTTTGTAAATGAGGAATAAGGAAACATTTGGCAAAAGAAAGGCTGACTACACATGTAGATCACAGATAATCAGCTCTAGTTATGTTATAAACATAACAATAGCAGAACACTCATGAGATTTACTCATATTCTACTGAAAGTAATATTTTTGAATGAAAATTTTAAAAATATAAAGCACTTTGGTTATTCATGAAGACTTAGTATCATAAAAATTTTCAGTCTTGGGGCCGGAGAGTTAGCTCAGTGGTTCCGGCGCCTGCCTCGCAAGCGTAAGGACCTGAGTTCAATCCCCGGTTACCACATATAATGCTGGGCGTGGTGGCTCACGCCTGTAATCCCAGCACTCGGGAGGCAGAGACAGGAGGATTGCTGAGTTCGCGGCGGCTTGCCTGGGCACCATAGTGAGCTCAGGGCCAGCCTGAACTACAAAGCG
>PVIC010050390.1:0-12816 GCA_004025085.1 Thryonomys swinderianus
ATAAGCTGGGTGGGAAATGCTTGTCTCCCTCCGGACGGTATCAGCGCCTCTGTGGACTCCCTTGGAAATGCCACCACTTTGTATGAGCAAATTCCCACTGGAACATGTAACAATGCAAGAGGGCAGCCTATCTGACCGGACACCGGAGGGATGGGTACAGTTTAAATTAAATGTTGTAGCTCTGTCTCCGAAATGGCTTCAGATGTTAAGGCTGTTGAACCTCATTCTAGTGGCGGTAGGTCCCAGATTCTGAAAATAGCCAGTCTAGATGTTTTACAAAAATATGCCTTTGAAAGTGAATAATATCAAATTTGGGACATGAAAAAGTTTTAATTACCACTTCTGTAGTTCGTAAGTCATCGGCTCTTCCAGGGACGTGATTTTCCAGAGTCAAGTAAAAGTATGTTTTTTTGGTCACTACAGTAGCAAGGGAGAGAATGTTGTGCAAGAAGAGAATCTTTGAAATGGTCCCTTTATCTTTCATCATTTTAAAGAACAAATTGGCTTTGAAAAAGTCCTGCCAGCCCCAGGATATGTCAACTTGTGGTACTGTCAAGATAAAGGAGTGGAATGGAGACAGTGGTGACTTGTTTTGCTCTGAAATATCCAGGGCTACCTTGAGCACACCTTGAATTCTGGGGCACCTGATACCAAATTGAAAATAGGCAAAAGGGGATGATTTAATTGTGGCATTGCTTAGGAGGTCTTCAGGAGTCCCAAAGAGTGTAACTCTTGTGAGGTTCTCATGTGACTAAAAGGGCCATTTGTACATGTTATTTTACACATGTGTGTCTGGAAAATGGAATAGGACCTTACAGAAGAGCTTTGAAAATCATGTTGCATGTGACTCATAGTTCTTTTATAGGAGATGCAGATATGATGTGACATTTGGGGGTAACTTTATCATTGATCCTTGTCCCCACCCATGTTGGTGGCACTTACTCTCAGTCTTAGAAGTAGATTAACGCCTGTGTTCCTGCCTGGTATCCTGAGTCAAACTGCCCTCACTAACCACAGCCCATCTGCTGTTGAAATTTTCCATTTTATGAGACTGGCATTATGTTGCATGCAGTGTGCCTCATTGGGTTTTTCTTTATATTTCTTTTTTCCCATTTTATATTTAATCAATCCTGTTCCGTTTATTGTATTGTGCCCCTTGAAGTGGGACAGGTTACATGTTTAAGTACATTTATGTCAGTTATTTGCTCTCAGATCATAGTACATCTGCAGAGAAAATTTATATGGATATCCTAGTTTATTTTTCTGAACACCTTACAGCATTGTCACCTTAGGGTACTGGCGTAGTTTTGGATTGAGATAATCAGTTGAATCTGAAGTCATTGTTTTGTATAGTGCTTGAGTAGTGAGTGTTATCCTTACCAAAGGAAGGAATATTCCAGATATATAAATGTTACCAAGACAAGGTTGTGGAAAAAGATGGTGGGATACGTAAGTCTTGAATGTGGTTCTTCAAGTTTAATATAGATGTTATTACTCATGACAGAGTTATGCTATTATCCAATGCTATTTGTATTTGGAGAATCCTTTGTATTAGATAGTGTTACTTTATTTCCTCAGGCCACAGTTTAACACGTTTTACATTTCTACATGCCTAGAACATCATGCTAATTCTTTATCCTCTTTTCTTCCACCTTTTTATGCAATTAATAAGCCAAATGATTCAATCTCCTTATTCTTCTGGCTGGATGATTATGATATTTTCATACTGGTTTTCTTCTTTTCCCTTTTTCCCTACTTCCCTTCAGTTCCAAGTCTGGTGTATATAGAAATAATAATATTAACAACTAGAAACCAGTGATATTTTGAACACTTCTCATACACTATATCATTTAATAATATGTTAGTCACCACCATCATCATCATCATTTCACAGATGCTAAGACAGCTGAAGAGTTTTAAGTCGTGAGATGAAAGCACCCGATCAAATTGGTCTTGAAACCAGGACTCACCTGCTCAGGAACTCATCTTCATCAACAATACAGTGCAAGAGCAAATAGCTCATCTAGTCCCAAATATTTTTACAAACAGGGAAACAGGTCAAGAGAGGTTGAAGTCCTTACTTGCAGTCACACAACTAGCCAGTGGAAGAGGCAGTTTCAAGGAGGTTCTGCAGGGTTAGCGCATTTCATCTAATCGCCCAGCTTGGATCAGGCCTCATCTCCGGACCAATCTGTTAAGACAGGGAGTCTGGGCTCATCATAGGGAATTGTTCAAAATGGCTGCTACCTCTGACCTCTCTTGGCGGGAGTGAAGAGGAATCCTTGTAGCCAGGCACACATTGCAAAAGCTATTCACTATGTGGGGTTGTTAATGTCCCAGCTGGTGGCCTGGCACTAGCCAAACTCCTGCACAGCCAGGAAGTAAGTCCTTGCTGAGGAATTTTCCATTTTTTTAGGGCTCCTTCTCCCTTCAAGGTAGACACATTTAGGGTGAAGCCAGCCTGCCCTCGTTGTTTCTAGCTCAGCCTACTCTCCTGGCCCTCCTGTGTGTGGAAGGTAGATTGAGTCTGACAGATGGAGAAGCAGCAGCAGTCTTGAGATGGGATGCCAAATGGGACAGAGGAGGAGGTAAGCTGACGGGTTGTGGCATTGAACTGAAAGGATACAGACATATGCCCGAGTGAAGGCAATGAATGGTGACCCTCCTGAGGACACAGCAGTGTTTTCTGTCACTGAATGAACCGTGTTTAAGGTTTGGAAAAGGGAATGGCAGTTCCTGGGCAAGAGGTGCCTTTCTGATAGGTAGTATAAGGGATATATATATATATATATATATATATATATATATATATATATAACCACACAATATATAACTCAGACAACATTTAACTTGCAAAATAGAACTTCAAGAGATATGTGTCCCAGTTAAACCTTTCTCAAGCTAAGTTTTTCTGATTACAAAACTAAGCTTATTCAAGAAAAGTATGAAAAAAGAAGTTGTGGTTCACAGAGACATATAGCCAGGTGGGAATGGGATTTGCTGTGGGATGGTGGAGAGAAAGGGCCTGCATTAGCGGAGATGGGTTGTCGTCTCTTAGCAGCCCTGGAAGAAATTGTCATGGGAGGGAAGAGTGGCAAGAACCTTTGGCGGGTAAGCAGGAACATACAGAAGAACAGAGAGCTTAGAAAGAGGTCAGTTTCCTAAAGCTACTTGATCTAATTTTCGGCTTCTTTGGAATACCCTAGTGCTGTGCAAGGACTTGAATTGTGTGGGGAGGGATGAGGAGGCTGTGTCTCCAACTTTCTGCAAAGAATCCTACAGCACGTCTCAGGTGCTTCAACACAAAGGTTTGCAGAGGCTTCTAGTTCAGTTTTCTTTCAAAAACTCAGATCTGAATACTTTCTGAGCAAGTGTCCTTTTAGGGTTCTGGTTAAGGACTTCTCGTCTACCGGAGAAGGAGAAGGATGTTCTAAGTAGACAAATCACGTGTAAACTGTGGCCCTCGTGGCCTGTGACTTCTATGGAGTCTTTGGATCCCAAATTCTGTCTAGGAGCAGCTGGAGGGATGGAAGGGCTGCTTATGGGTGGCATTGAGTGCCACCTGGTGGAGTTTTTGCAAGCCAATGACTTTCAAATGCTTTTTAGGATACTGTGTAATTTTTCACATGAAATCTTACCCAGGGATTCAGTACATAAAATAGATGATAGTGGAAAAGCACAGCATGGTCTCCCATGCTGTGTCCTCCCCACACCCCCTTGAGTTTTTGAGGCCTCTATGTGGGACCATGGCCATGGATAGTAGGAAACCCAATATCAGCTCAGATTTGAGATATAGAAAGATGATTACCTAGAGATATCAAAGTGCACTGAAGGCCAGAGGCAGGAATGCTAGATTGGATGCTGCAGTGTGAGGAGAAATTCCTGAGCACACCTGGTTATATAAAAATATTTGTCGGCCAGAGATTTAGCTCAGTGGTTCCGGCACCCACCTTGCAAGCGCAAGGTCCTGAGTTTGATCCCAGAAACCACATACAATGCCGGGCGTGGTTACTCACGCCCACCAGCAATCAATACCACATGCCACAGTGCGGGGCGTGGTGGCTCATGCCTGTCATCCCAGCACTAGGGAGGCAGAGACAGGAGGATTGCTGAGTTCAAGGCTTGCCTGGGCTACATAGTGAGCTCAGGGCCAGGCCAGCTACAAAGCAAGACCCTGCCTCAAAAAAATAAAATAAAGTAAAATAAAATAAAATAACATAATAATTGTTAGCCAGCCATGGGGGTGAACGGCTGTAATCCCAGAACTCTGGGAGGCTGAAGCACAAGAATCACTGTCTGGGCAACTTAATTAATGAATCTTTGTCTCAAATAACTGAAAATAAAAGGGCAGGGGTGGGGGGATTGGGAATGTAGCTCAGTGAAGAGGCCCTGGGGTCAATCTCCAGTAATACACACATTCACATACATGCACACACACACACACACACACACACACACACACACACACAAACAGCTTTTACTCCTCCACAAATTTGTTTTTGCTGTGAACCTCTTTTGATGGTAGAAATTCAGTTACAATTCATGGTCATACTCTTCTTTTCCGACTTGTATCTAATCCCTGGGGGTATTTATACAGAAAGTACATGAGAATATCTATTCAGAGCTTAATTATGCAAAAAGCACACAACTTCATAAAATTTCCCTACCACTGTAACTCTATACGGCTTGTCCTAGTCATATATGTAGCTTACAGATTAGAGGAAATTGAGGCCTAGAAAGTCTGGTGAGTTTTAGGATTTGAACCAGAGCAGTGTGCTCGAGTCTGCGTTCTCACCCGGCACCGCTGCAGTGTGGAAGAATCTGTGGGGAGTGTCCCATTTTGTCTTTGGAACATCTATTGCCGTTTCACTTCTGTTTTGTTTTTTTCCATCTGGTACTAGGACATAATCCTTGCAGGTCACTCCGGGTGTTCTAGAATGATTCACTGACTTCTTCCAATCCCCTCGGGGACAGGAAGGAACTCTGTGAGGTTGTCTAGGCCTCTAGCTAGACCCATCATTCTCAACAGGGATTTTGCCCCTGGGGACATTTGGCACCAGCGGGGAGTAATTTGGGTTGTCACAACTGTGAGTATAGAGTATGATACAGGGATCTGGTGGATGGAGGTCAGAGATGGTGCCGTAATATACAGAACAGTGCCCACAAGAAAGAATTATCCAGACCAAAATATCAGTAGTCCCAGGGTTGAGAAACCCTAACATAATTGTGAAATTACATTTTGGTAATTTTATTTGCAAAATCTTTCTTTCCAGTGCCCTGTCTAGGGAGGAAAGCACAGGCTCCCTTACTCTAAGATCCCACCAAGCTTTCTTGGATTTTAGATACCTTTCCCTCTGTCAGAGCTCAGCATAGTTGTTGAGTGGGCTAAGACTTGGGCCCACCATTCAGGGCCTCTCATGTTGAAATTCTCTGTACTTAGTCTCTGTGTCCCTCCTCCTTCCTTTTGTCAAGTCTGAGCATAGAAAGCTTTGGTCTTACTCATCATGTTCCTTTGAATCTGTGGCGCCTAAATTATTGTTTTCCTAAGTTTTGAATCAAAGTGCAAGAATTGATCACTCCTTTTCTTTATGCTATGTAATGCACTTCCTTGGGACAGTAAATACAGAAAAGTCAGCAAACTGAATATTGTTTTAAGCAAATGGAAGGAAAACATTTATGCATTTATATCAGCATTTTGCAATCAGTTTTCTGATGTGGCCCACAGTCAATAGGCTCTTTGGGGAAAGAGGAGCTGCTGTATTCCCCTCTTGGAGTTCACAGGCCATATGAGCTTTTACACAAGTTCTACAAAGCAAACTAAACGTGCACATCCTAGGTCTTCTCAAAGCTATATTTGACCAGAAAAATCTGAGTTTCTTTTCCTTGTGGAATTCCCGAGAACATTCTGGGGATAGTTTGGAAATGCCAGTTGATGTAATAAAGGTGGCCTCTATCAAAACATTGGCAGAGACTAGATGATGGGTTCTGGAGATACTAGAAGTCAGACCTAATAGTAGCTGAATGATTGGTTGTGGGAGCTAAGGAAGCGAGAGAAATCAATAGCAGAGTACAGAAACCTCAGAACTGAAGGAACAAATTTTGTACCATCCTTTCTATATCACAAAGTATGAGGCACCAGGGACTTTTAAAAACACAAACCGCAAAATGACAGTACTGACTTTCCCGCCTGGATTGTTGTAATAGCTTTCTCACCAGTCTCCTAGCTTTCATTGTCTTTCCCTTTTAATCTCAAGTCCGTGATGCCACCGAAAAAGCTTCCTGAGCAAATCCCTAATTATGACCTTGCTGTGATCGGAGATCTTCATTGGTTCGGTTTTTCACTTCGGCAGTGCAGTGTTGGCATCACCTCTTCCGTCGTGTCCAGAGGCTCTTGTCAAAATCTTCTTTCAGATGTGGATGTAACTTGGTATAAGAAATGAGCAGCTCTTACTCAGCAAGACCTTGTGAGACACTAGCAAGGTTTATATCCTTATGTGCCTTCTGGGGACTCTGAGGAACAAGAGCTATGCTGTGGGGAGTTTGCTTCCGCTCCAGCTATGTATGAATGTCTTGATTCTTGATGCTTCATAATTACATGGGAAAACAGGAGTGTGTGTGTGTGTGCTCAGCCTGCGCAGATGTCTTCCGCCTGCCCCTAGACCCTCTCCCCTCCGTGATCTGGGGGGCTGGCTTCTGTGGGCTCCCTTTCTCTCAAGTTGGGTTTGATTAAGGGGAAATATTGGGAGGAGACAGGAAAAAAGGGGGAGGAGAGGAGGCAGGGACGAGGGAAGGAGGAGATTGAAACCAGAGTGCTGGTTCTTCCTGTCGTGATCTCTGCTCTTCCCCGGGTGGCCTCCTCCACCACTTTGCCTCCTCTCTGTCCGGGTAATGGCTCCTCCTCTCCTTTGGACCCGCTGCAGTAACGCCACGCTTTGTCGGTCCTCTGGCTCCTGCAGCATCCTTGCGGTTCTTCTACATCCAAACTCGGTGCTGTAGATAATCCTTCAAAAATAAGCCTCTTTCGCTTGTCCCAGTTTCAAAGCTGGGATTCTTTCCCATTGGGTATCTAACTGACACGACCTGAAACACCGAGATGACTCCGATTGTGAAGATTTAGAGGGTGAAGAATTGTGCTAAACAGAGACACCTTTCACAAAATACCCATTCTGTGTTTTCCTCGTATTATTTCAGATATTATAAGACTGCAAAATAGGATATTAAATTAAAAAGTAATTTTAAATGAAGATATCTCCGTTTCTGGTCAAGAAGATCAGCTCTTTCGGTATCCATTGGAAACACGGACATGGAAACATATCCTAGTAAAATTAAATAGAGTGCTGAGTGGGTCTGGGTGATGGGAAAGACCCCTTGGGAATCAGTTCTCTCTGGTGGGCTGTAGGCTGGATTGGGAGACTTGGGGGTTCCTTGGTGTGTACAGACCTGGGAGTCACTGAGCAGCTTGCTGGTGTAGATTTTGCATCTGGTCTTTAATGAATACAAAGTGAGCTTTCAAAGATAAGTAAGAGGCTGTCAGCTGACTACAGCCACATAGTTTTATCCTCGAGTCAAGTGTGAAATTCCTTCAGGAGAATTCTTCAGAAAGAATCTAGGTAAGAATGTCCATTCTAGATATCTGTTTCTACTCCAGGCTGCTTATGTACCCTGAATTAGTACAGAATGTATAATATTGAGGCTAAAGGGACCATGGAACATACTTGTCTTGTTTGCTTGTGATAAAAACTGATGTTTTAGTTTATTTATTACAGGTTCATATTTTTAAGGAAAAATTAGAAAGTTTTGCAGAAATGAATTCATTTTACTTCTCTGAGGCTAATTGGGAAAAAATTCAGATAACTAATTCTTTTTCAGGGAAGCTTGAATAAAGCTCAGATATGACAGACTAGAGACACTGTGACACTCCCAGTATTCTCATTAGCTACTTTTGCTTGTAGAGCTGTCTGTATATCTGTCTGTCTGTTGATCTATCTTTGTATCCCATAGAAACATGTACTTCCCTTTTCCTGAGGAGTCGTGGTTTAGAAATGGCAGTGGAAAATGGTTTCCTTTAGTGTGGCAGGAAACAAGGAGCCCCGTGTACTATATAATAAATGTGACAGAGCACAGGACACTATCCACCCTTCCCATGGGACTCGGAGACACCCTGTGCATAAAGATTTGGTGCGTGAGGTAAAAAGACAAACCTGCTTTTTCAGCAGGACTGGCTGTGTGGTATTTCTTGTTTAGAGCATACAGAAGTTCTGACATTGTAATTAGCACTTGGTGCCTGGGAAGGATCCCGGTCTTGAATGTAAGTTCTCAGGCTATGGCGTGTCTGCCCCTCTCATGATTACTTGATCACAAAGAGACATGGGTGTCATTTTCTTTAGTGATAAGATTCAAAAATAGGCACAATGCAGAAACTTTGATCTGTGTAATTCTGTAACTCACCATTTGTTCACCTCTACATTTCACAGGAAAAGGTCATTTTCTACATTGAAACTTGAGTAGAAAATAATTGAGAATTTATATTTTAAGGAATTAGTAATCCGTAGGTATATTTTTTATTTAAAATATCTCTTTTGGCTGTGATTTACTATTAAAGTTAACAAAATTCTGTTTGTAATACAACAACCTCTGAAATTGTCCTTTTTTGCTTATTAAATTATAGTAATGATAGAAGGCCAGTACCTTTTATCTTTTAAATAATCTCAGCATTTATTTTGCATATATATTTGACTATACCATTCTCAGTTTATTAGATCACATACTTTATTTTCTATTGTAATTATTTGGGAAAATAGTCTTGAGGTTTATGAACATGTATAAATAGTGTTTCCTTTGTCAATGTAAAAATGCTTGGTTGTGAGGAATACAAATATAATGTGTAAACTCGAATACCCTCAAAACGCCTTTCAGATTCAGCATGGATTTGGAGCAGGACAAACCACGGTGAGTCAGCTGTCTCTTCAGGCTCTGGGCTCAGAACAGTCGCAGACTTGTTTGGTGACCTTGGCCACCTCGGTCTGACTGCATTTTAGTTCCCTCTTGACAAGTCGAATATCTTTCTACTAACCTACTTTCCCTGACTATACTTAGGAGAAAGATGCAGAATACATTCTAGTTAATAGTAAGACCTCCTGACTCAGGAGCAAATTCAGAGTACAGTTCATTAATATTGCCTTTGACCTTGTCATTCTTACCAAAAACACTACATTCCTAGTACATTTTAATGAAGTACTCTAGAATAAATACAGAATGTTCATTGTCCTATAAGTATTATACTTAGCTCAACATCAATTCTTTTAAATAGGAAAAGTTGGCTTGCCAAGCTGGCAGCTTGCAAATCCGTGCTTTATTAGTTAGCAAATGATTCTGGGTTTTATCACATTTTATTGTCAATCTCAGTTTTTGGGTGCCTAGGAATTCAAAATTCTATGCTCAGCTGACCCTTTAATTAGTTCTCATTCTGTCTCACATGATTTATAGCCTGTGGCTCACATGTAAAAATGATATATGATTTAATGAACTGGAAAGGCAGGCGAGGTTCCCACCTCCAATTGTTCAGTGCATTCTGCTGGCTGTGACAGGAGCGCTGGGGGCAGGAAAAGCCGCAGATATCACCCCTCATTCATTTATCCCTACAAAGACAGAAAGGCCAGTCTCCTGTGATCTGTGATTTTTTTTTTCAAATTTAACTTGTTTCCTTAGAAAATATGACAACACAAGGACATTGGGTCAGGTAGCCAGAAGTCATTTTTAAAAAGACATGTTGACTCCCATTCTCCTATTTTGTGCTCTTGTTTTATTGCTCTAAATACAAATAGTATAAGGGAAGTGGTACTGAATTTAATCTGCAGGGTTTGGTTTTAACATTGGGTATGTTAAGTCTGTAAGTGTTTGTGGGATTCGCTGGGCCCTGATTGAGGTCCTGGGTTACAGCAGTGGAGAAGACAGAGTCCCTCCTGGGGAGGAGCAATAACAAAAGATAGATAAATGCACAAACAGAATTATTTCTGACTGGTGCCATGTGGTGAGTACTGTGACGAACAACTTGATGAGTTTGGCTACTTTGAAAAACTCATAAAAGTGGAAGCATACCGAGTTAGGGTTCTGTAATTGGCTTATTTCACTTTGTGTCATGTCCTGAAGGTTCATCCGACTTGCTGCGTGTGGTAGAATTTCCTCTGTCTTCTGAGGCTGAAGAATACTCTATTTAGTTATACCACATGTTCTTTCCCCATTCCTCTGTAGTCAGTGAGATACTGCACCCTTTCCAAGTTGGTGGGAAGGTAGATCTCATGTTAAGTTCCAACAACAACAACAACAACAACAACAACAACAACAACAACAACAACAACAACAACAACAACAACAACAACCACCCTTAAGCGGAGCTCTGACACAGTGTGCGGAGGAGGAGACGTGGGGAGCGCTGGCGTGAGGGAGGGCCCGGCTGACTCCTGACCGAGAACCGTGTGGTACAAAAGCTCTACAAACAGCTTTCCTAGCACAAGACGCTGAGATCACGATGGCCCGCGAAGGGCAACCTTGGCAGTACAAGGAGAAGCACCAAGAGTAAAATGCGGGGGGAAGGCTAACATGCAGGTTCCGAGAGGGGGACGGACGCGGAGGACTGAGAAGGGGCGGCTCATGCAGGGCTTTGGAGGCCACAAGAAGGAAGTGCCTGAACATGCCACATTCCGAAGATCTGTGCCAAGGTTTCCTCGCCTCTCCGTGCTCTCCAGCTCCCACCCACACCCTACAGGAATCACTGGGCGTGCCAAGTGCCCGCACATATCCATGTCCTGGATAGTAACGGACTTGAGAGTTCTGGGGCCAAAACAGATAAACGTGTTCCATTACCTCCAGGCTCCCCACCCCCTTCTTGCCCAACTATTTATTTTGAACTATTACAAATAGATGGAAAAGTTGCACAAACTCCTCCTGTGGGTTCACAAGTTGGTATCAATTCACCACTCTTACTCGATCCCTTTTCTGTATACACATTTGTTTTTTGTTTTGCCTCGCTGAAACATTTCAAAGTCAGTTGCTGACATCATGGAATTTCACCCTTAAACACTTCAGCATGTATCTGATCATGAGCAGGAAACAACACAATACTTTTAAACATTATCCAATCTATTTTTAAAATTACCTAGCTTGTCCCATACATGCCCTTTATATCTGATTTTTTTGATTGTCCTATTTCTTTCATCTCATTTCATTTGGAATAGTTTTGAAGAGATAACTCAGTTGCTCAGCAGGGGAATATCTTTTGATTTGAAAATGTCTGCTGTTTTTTCAGATTAGATTTAGGTTAAATGTATTTGGTAGGGATGATCCATACATGATGTTGTTTCCTTCATAGTGAAAATAGTATCAGGTGGCTTGTGATGTAATTCTGTCCTAATGTGGGTGGTTTTTCAATTTGATAACTTAGTAAAGGTATATCTACCAGATTTTGATGTCTTTTTCCCCTTTGCCATCAATAAATAGTCTTTGGGGTGATAATCTGAGACTTTCTGAATATCATATTTCCTAGTACCTTTCATCTGTTGATGTTAGCATTCAGAAATACATCTTTCTAGAATAATTCATTATCATAGTGGCTATAAGAATGATCCCTTTCCATTTCTTTTCTTCATTCCACATTTACTAGTTGGAGTAAATTTTGTAAAGAAAACTATCCTGCCCTTTTCTTTTAAAATTTTAGTATGGACTCAGTATTTTAAAAAATTCATGCTGTCTTCATCTATTCTTGTCATACTACGCTCTGATGTACTCTCCCCAGATTTGAGTAGGAAGAATGCATTCAAGCTGACACGTTTAATCAGGTTTTGAGCATTTCCTCTTTCTGCCCCACAGTATAGGAGCAAGTTCAGACTCACTTGTATTTTCCTCGCCCCCAAATCAAAGATTTCTCCAAAAAGTCCTGGTTTCTTTTAATGGGGGAAATGTTATTTAGAAACCAACATATGGAAACTAGGAATGTTTTTTAGTACTGGGATAACATTGTTTCAGAAACAGTTCTGCAGACAAAGCTGGGAAATACACACACACACAGGATCATGAGTTCTTAATGATTCATCTAATCCAATATCATGACATTCTTTTTTCTCTTTCTAACATTCTGTATTTGTATTTCTCTTCTCCCACAGAGACAACCCTGAACCCCAAATGAATATATTAATATTTACTGCAGTGCATCTCCTTTCTAATTTTAGAAGAGCCATCCCAATCCCAATACCAGTACCAATACCAAAGATTAATTTCAAGCTCCTAGACTCAAGTTTTTTTTTCAAAATTCATCATTGTTCATTCTTGTCATTATATATTCTGATGCTGTAATCCTTTCAATGTCTTTGTTTTAAATTTATATGGCTTTTATACTATTTTTGGCAGAATACTGTTTTCATTTGTGTAACATGTAATCATCTATAGAGTAGTGCTTCTTGGGTATGTTACATCTTGTTTATGAAATCTGACATTGTTTCAAAGAAAACAAAATGATCAGCTTTATCTATATGATTTTTCCTGAAATAGTAAAGCTATGGGCACATTATGGAAAATAAACTGAAAAGATAGGAGTCAAATATTCAGTTGTGTCTAAATAAAATTGCAGAGTGTCTGATTACTTGAAAATACTTTGCCTGTGAATGTACTTGTATGTATGTAATTTTCCTCTGGATATTTTCTTTCCATTTAAGGATATATAAAAACTGTTGATGCCCAGGATGCAATACCTAGAGAAATGTAAAAGAATGGCTTGTACCAATTTCCAAGGAGTATAAAATACCTGAAAATATTTTAAGTGAT
>PVIC010050391.1:0-12823 GCA_004025085.1 Thryonomys swinderianus
AAAATTCTTCTCATGCCATTTCCTTTATTTCTGTCCTTCCTCTGTTGCGATTCCTTCCTTCCCTACTACCTACTAGACATAAACTTCAGGCAGGTCTTTCAGTGTATGGTAGAGTCCACCGTGTTACTAGAATACTGAACACCTCTAAGTGCATCCACCACATAACACAAAAATACGGCTTCACAAGTGACTGTGTCTCTGACTGCTACTCAGTCTGTGCCTCTTTCCAGTCCTAGTGCAAAGAGCTCTTTTCTCGCAGTCACTTGTCTTGAATAACACACTGAACTTTTCTATACTAGCCCTGAAGAAAAAAAAAAAAACAAGGAAACCAGTTAGCAGAAAGGGCTGGCTTTCAAGGCAAAGTTTATTCAATTATAAAGAAGAAACTGATCACCTCATGGGAGTCTGGATTTTAAAAAGAAAGGCAGAAAAAGGCAGTATCAACTATGGCTGGGTATGTGCTGATGGAGAGAAAATGAAATGAGAAATGTACTTCAACAATAATTCCAGCAGAAAAAATATATTTAATAACCACTCGATTTAGGAAATATACACTATAATGAAAATGCTTCAAAGTGGCTTGAAGGGTTTTTATTTTATTTTTCTGAAAAGCATTATAATATTGAATGCTATAAAATAAGACTGTAGAGAAAAGCAGAAAACATTGGCTTCTGAATTTTCTAAATCATCTCATCCACATTCCAAGTGAAAATCTCAACACCTGACAGATTCAACTATAGGTATCATTACAAACTCTAAGGTAACTTGCATGCATTTTCTTTTTATTAAAAAATAAACAGGCATATTTTAATTATTCACTAGAATGTTAATATCAAACCAGTGTGATAGCAGCTAACATTCTACAAACAGCTTCTTACTACCTTTGTGTGACAGGAGTGATCTAAATTCTTCCCAGTTTCATTGACTATTCAGAGCCTTTCTGTTGTCCCTGCCCAATTTAACAGCTTCTTAAAGCAGGAAACTTACTTTCCAGGCCCCAGTTGGTGCCACATTTTTTACAAAAAGCATCTAGTACACTCAGACTTGGGTGACCAGCAACCAAACCATCACCCTGATATTTCAAGCAAAGACAGGAATTATTTTATTTCTCCTAAATCACTGAAACAATTGTAGTAGTTCTTCATTTTGATTCACACATTTTGTCCGCCTAATACTTTCTAAACCAACAAAGCAGCTCATTTCATCTTTTAGCTTAATCAGATTTCCTTTAAAGATATTGTTTTCCTTGTTGTAACAACAGAAAAACGGCAGTGGTGGCAGGGGCTACATTCTGCAGTAAACTAGTCACACAATGAACAGGGGAAGGTCCTAGAAAGGGAGGTGGAACGTCTTGCTCCCAGCCTGGGAGAAACCTTGTTTCCCTCAAGCCCCACCGGATGGACCCCTGAGTCAGGCCTGCTGCCTCCCTCCCTGCTCAGCGCCTTAGTTGTGCGCCCTGCCCGCTGGGGGCCATGGACTCCTCTCCTTCCCATGCCACTGCCCCTGCCCACTCTGCTTCTGGCCCTCAAACCAAGGTCTGGAGTGAGGGTGGAGGCCAGAATCACCTCTGTCCCCGGAGTCTGATAGCTGACAGACATGCCAGCAACTCCAGATACTGCATAAGTAGACTACTCAATCCAGTGCACGGCTCCATCCTCGGACGGTAAACCCTCCAGCCCCAGCCAAGGAAACCTACGTCCATAGATGGCACAGAGCCCCAAGCCGCTTAGCGTCTCCGTCCACTGCCTCTCCTGCCACTTTCCACCTACCCTCTCCCCCACCCTGAACAACTCTCCCACCATGATTCGCCATCTCTGCACACACAAGTCAGTGATTTTCTGCCATAAACACCTTTTCCAACCTCCACACCTACCAATGTCCTTCGCTCTACTAACTTTTCTGTGACTCCTGCATGGTCAGCTGTTTCTGCAGTGTACAGAACAGGCCACCCAGTGGTTTCTTCATTGCCCAGGGCCAATCACACACTGTTTTTACTTCCTCATCAGACTGAGATAAGCAGTGAGATGATACTTATTTTCCTCACTCTCTTCTCTTTTCTAACCCTTCTCTACTGCACAGGACCATGTATGGTGAATACTGCGTACCTCCCAGATGAGCCTACTGAAAGAAAACAGCCACCGGCATTGAGATGGCAGCCACCCTGGCACCTCATTCTTCTGAACTAGCCCCCTTCCCTCTCCCCTGTCCCTCAGTCTTCACCCAGGCACTTGGCCCCACTCAACCCACCTTCTGTCTGATCCCTGGCACATCTTAGAATTGGACAAGTCCCTACTCAACTCTTATATCCAGTACCTTAATGATGGAAGGAGAAACACTTTTACTACTTTCATGGAATCTAAGGATTAAAAGCAATGCTCTTGGAGAAATATCAACTCACATGCTTACAAAAACAGCTACACCTGCTGGTTAGAACCTACACAGCTATGGTTACACAGCCAACCTCTGCATCTCTCTAGAGACAAAATTGCCATGTGCAATCTTATTCCTCTGAGAATGCAGGTTCAACATAGCAAATAAGACACTCATAAAGTGAATCACTATGAGAACAGTCAGCTTGCTAACTGTGGCTGGTCTATCCCTCAGGTTTCCCCTTAGAACTTGACGCTCTTTCTCTATTTTATAAACCACACATGTGAGTAGAAAGACTTCCTATTTTATCATTAAGAAACTGATATTCTAAAGCAGTGGTTCACATTCCTGCTTCCACAGAGAAGGACCTGGGGAAGTTTTATAAAGTACTTTTCTGAAAGAGTATTAATTCCTTGGGTTCTGGTCAAAGCCACTAAAACCAGGTCCTTTAGTGATTGGCTCTTTTCCATAGTTTATCTTAAGAAGTCTTTCAGAAAACTCTAATGTGCAGTCCAGATGAAGAACCTGGTGCCAGGCTGCACTCTGATTTTAGTTATTTATTTGAGTTTATGTATTTATGTATTTTAGCTCCCAGTATATTTGTTTTCTTGCATATGTAATGAAAGGTTCAGAGTGAATGAACTTTTTTTCATACTCCATAACCCTTATAATTTTGTAAGCATTTCAATGTTTATGAGTTAAACTTGAATACTTATTTGATCTATTTCTTTTGACAAAGAATGGGGAAACACATGAATTTACAGACCTTTAAGTAACTTAGAGAAAATGAGTTATGGGCTAAATTCCAATTTGAAAAGTATATTTTCCACATACTTAACTAGATGTTGGGAAGACAAAAAACTATATACACAATCACTGAATTTTATGGATTCTTTAGAGACATGTTAAAATGGAAGAAAAGAAAAAAATCACCACTATATTTCATTCCTTAGATATGTAGCTCTGTCATCCTAACAATGACATTCGTGTATATGCTTCCATTCAAGTCACAATAGTAGAATAAGCTGATTATTTCAATAACATCCCCTTACTTCTTAGTCTTTTTACAGAACAGCTTGCTGGGCAATTTAACACACAGGGCCCCTAATTTCTTTATCTAGTGATAGCAATATAACCTTTGTCTTCCTTCAACCAATTTTTGTCAGTTAACGTTGCTCCCAATTTTTAAAAAATTTTTTTTTCATTTACTTGGTTTATAAAGAAAACCTGAAAATATATTTTCAAAAGCAAATAAAGAAATATTCACTCATGCAGAAGGAAAAAAGAACACAAGAGAATCACTTGCTCCATTTTATAATATTATGGAACACTGTGTAGTCTTGTGTCAGTATTTATTATCAGTCATTTAGTTTATGATAGAGAATAACTTTTGATTACTGATGCTTGTAGTATTACTCACTCTGTCTTGGACTGTTTGAAGATCTGTATTTTTATTACAAAGTCCAATAAAAATAAAGTGAAAAACCCATAGGTCCCAAAACTGATTCCTGGCTTGTGCTGTATGTCACTCCTTTCCAATCTAAAAAGTATTTCCTTCCACCGTTAGTCTCTGTCTCTTGCTCATAAGCAAATTTATCTTCTAATGCCTCATTCTTTATTTTAGCCATTAATCTCCCATTGAGAGCCTTACCAAATGCTTTTTGCAGATAAAAATATTTAATATCTGCTAGAATTCCCCATTCCACAAAACCATACAACACTGCTTAGAGGGGAAAATCAATCTTTGGTACCTGGATACAAGTTTGCTGCTTTGACTCAAAATATTTTTCTCTAACTTCTTCAGGTCTTATATACAACTAGAAAGGAAGAATTATATTTATCTTTACTGGATTATGCCCCCACAAAGGATATATCAAAATCCCAACCTCCAACACCTCAGAAGTGATCTTATTTGGAAACAGGATTCTTGGAGGGATCATCAGTTAAGGGGAGGTCACATGGAGTAGCATGAGCCACTCTCTTACTGATGTCCTTGTAAGAAAGATGAGGAGCTGGGCATGGTGGCTCACGCCTATAACTCCAGCACTCGGGAGGCAGAGACAGGAGGATTGCTGAGTTCGAGGCTTGCCTGGGCTACATAGTGAAATCAGGGCCAGCCTAAACTACAAAGCGAGACCCTGTATCAAAAAAAAAAAAAAGAAAAGAAAAGAAAAAAGAAAGATGAGACACAGAGAGAAAAAGGTTATAGAATGCCAGCGGCAGAGATCAGGAGATGCATTTACAAGCCTAGAGATGTCAAGGACCCCAGCAAACACCAGAAAGGTAAAAGAGGCAAGAAGGATTCTCCCCTACAGGTCCCTGAGGAAGCACAGTCCCTCCACACCTTAATTTTGGATCCCACAGAACCATGAGAATAAATGTCTCTTGTCCTAATTTACCCAGTTTACGGTACTTTGTTACTGCATCCTAGGAAACTAATATGTTCCTCCCTTCCCGTTATTTCTGTATTTGGGGGCCCAGATCACTGGATTGTAGACAAGGTTAAAATTCCATACATACAACTGCATGTACATATCTGTCCCTCTATATATAAAACACTGTAGGCCAGAGGGTTAGCTCAGTGGTTCCGGCGCCTGCCTTGCAAGCGCAAGGACCTGAGTTCGATCCCTGGTTACCACATATAATGCTGGGCGTGGTGGCTTACGCCTGTAATCCCAGCACTCGGGAGGCAGAGACAGGAGGATTGCTGAGTTCGCGGCGGCTTGCCTGGGCACCATAGTGAGCTCAGGGCCAGCCTGAACTACAAAGCGAGACCCTGTCTCAAAAAGCAAAAAAAAAAAAAAACACTGTAAGATCCCAAGACTCTGAAATAGAATCTCTAGGGGTCACTGAGTAACTCATGTCCGCCTCTGGTCTTAGGTATCTTATGACTCCCCAGCTGTCACACAGCCTGTGCCTTGAACATCGCTTATCTCCTGACATGCCCCATTCAGCTTCTGGATGACCTGGACTTTGACCTAGAATTCTAGGACCAAAGGCATCTTTCTACTACTGAGAAGTTGGTCCCAGGGTTGTTACCTCAGCGTGATAGAGAATATCCCTCCTTTTCCTGGAAATTGTTTTAAGTGTTTGAGCACAATATCACAATATAGTGAGTCTTTTTTCCTTAGAGTACAAATCCACTTTCTTTTCAAGCACTCTTCATGGGAAAGTTTCGGTTTCCCTTGTCCTTTGCCAACTTCCCTCTAAATCTGCTCCTCTGTCTCTCTGGTGTCAGCATAGACTTTTCTATGCTATCTGCCCTATTCTTCAGTCCTATACTGCCCACGGCTCTCCTACTCCTTCATTAGATGGGAAAAGGGGAAGCCCATTTTCCCTGTCTCTCTTTAGCTGTTCTCTCAGGATCCATGAAAATAAATAAGAACTTTTGTACAAAATCCAAGTGGGTGTCAGGACACCACGAGATCTCTAGTTGTGTCACTATAAGGCCATCAAAGAGCAGATAAACACAAACACAGCAGATGCTGCTTGAAAGGAAAGTCTCCTGCTCTCAGCACCTTTCCTTCCCACTGTGCCAAGGAACGGCTATGGACCTAGGAGAGGCAGGGTCCTGGGCTTGCTCCCTTTTTTCTTTCATGCCGATTTTCTGTCACCCACTACATTTCTTCCAATACTGTCTCACTTCTCCTTTCCTCAATAGAAAAGTGTAGGGCCATATAAAAACTCATTTAGACAAACAACACATCTCAAAGGTAAAACAGAGCTTATAGGTAATTCCTGTATGAAGGTCAATCACAGGATTCAAAGGAGGGCTATGCGATAAGAAAACCATGGAGCCAGGCATGGTGGCTCATGCCTGTAATCCCAGCACTCAGGAGGCAGAGGCAAGAGGATTGCTAAGTTCGAGGCTTGCCTGGGCGACATCGTGAGCTCAGGGCCAGCTTGAACTACAAAGTGAGACCTTGTTTCAAAAAAAAAAAAAAACAACGGGGCCAGAGATTTAGCTCAGTGGTTCCAGTGCCTGCCTCACAAGCACAAGGCCCTGAGTTCCATCCCAGGAACCACATACAATGCTGGGCATGGTGACTCACACCCACCAGCAATCAATACCACATACCACAGTGCCAGGTGTGGTGGCTCACGCCTGTCATCCCAGCACTCAGGGAGGCAGAAGCAGAAGGACTGCTGAGTTCCAGGCTTGCCTGGGCTACATAGTGAGCTCAGGGCCAGCCTGAACTACAAAGTGAGACCCTGTCTCAAAAAAAAAAAGATGGAATTTGGAGTTGAGTCCTTCCAGATTCTGCTACTTACTGTGTGGCCTTGGTCTAGTTACTTAAATTCTCAGTTTAAGGTTTCTGTCTATTGAAAGATGATCCCAAGGTACTACCTCTGTCTCCCTCTTGGGACTCTATTATGAAAAGAATCTGAAAACGACCAACATAGATGGTTTATCTTTATTCATTCATCCATTTACTCAAGAATCCAGCACTGCCAGGTGCAACAGACAGACTAATACATTCAAGGACTCCAACTGCTCAGCATTTTAAGTTTGCGAATAGGTCAGTAACTACCTGACACAAATAAAAGAGTAAGTAACAAAAATGTGAAGTGTTAAGAATTCCAGAAATATAAATAATAGAATCTCAAATACATAAGGAAGGCAGATTTAATCTCTCTCTATTGTGAACCAGAATTTCATTTAGGAAAGAAAATCCCTTCATGTTTCTTCCTTGAGAAAATATGGCTTTCTTTAAAAAGTATTTTCTTTAAATGTGCTAGGCCAATTTGAGCAGACTAAGAAGTGCCTTGCAGATTGGTAACACACATCTTTGGATGGGTCTGTGGGGTGTTTCCTAAGATGACTGGCATATAGGCCAACAAACTGGAAGGGGAGGATCCACCTGATTGTGGGTGGCACTGTCCAATGAGGTTGCAGCCTGGAGGGAACCAAAAGGCAAGGAAGAAGTCAGTCTGCACTTAACAGCTCCATTCTGCTCGAGTGGGTATACCTCCTGCTGCTGTCATCGAAGGACATCAGACTGCAGTTTCTTCAGCCTTCCACGCAGACTCACATCAGCATCGCATCACATTCTCCAGGAAGCTTCCCAGCTTCAGTTTCAACTTGGCACTGCTCCTTGAACCCTTATGCTCCACAGCTTCCAGCTTCTTGGACTGAGAAGATGCTGGACCTCCTGACTCACTAAGGCACTGTGAACAAATCCACCTCTGATCCCCAAGCCTAATAAATCCCCTTGCATAATTATATATTATAATCTTATATAAACTTGGTTTCTCTAGAGAACTCTAACCATTTTTCAGTTCAGGTTGGTACCAGGGATTGACCCCAGAGCTGTTGCAGTGACCTACATCCCTCAAAATCTTTTTAAATTTTAAGACATGGTCTCTAAGTCTCTGACTTGCTCAGGTGGTGTTCAAACTTATATTCCTCCTGCCTCAGCCTCCCAGAATGCTAGGAGTAAAGGTGTGGGCTGCCATGCCCAGATTCAATACAATTTTCAGGTATGTTGTCTACAAATATATCTACCACTGTCCTTGTCCATATGCCCAATGCAACACTTCACTAAGGATTTCTCAGGTCTTATAGGTGCTGGCCTAGGCCCCTGTGAATTCCTGGGGAAAATGAGGCTGAGAGGTGGCAGGACAAAGTGATAAATAAGGTTGAGATAAATAAGGTTGAGAAGGTGATAAAAATACCGAGAGGTGACAGGTGCTGGAGAAGGCTGGGTTACATTTCTTTAAAGTCATACACTAAAAATTTACTTCTTTTCTTTTTCTTTTTTTGTTCTAAAGTCTGGCCATGAAGAAGCAAAGATACTTGCAATCAATATCACATGTGCAACCTTTGTGTTACAATGACCTGAAGACACCAAAATACACTGCCAGTCCTTGCACTCCTAGGAGGCCAGAAGGCTGGCCACTACTTTCCTTTTCAGAGCTTTTTTTCCATCAACAAAAGACAACAAGGGGGTCGGGCAAGGTAAATTGTGGAAATTTTTGATTGAGGGCCTGAATTTAAACTTTTTCTGTGGATGACACAGCAAATGTATTAGCTAGCATTTGCCCTAACTTCCAAGAGTTCCAGGAGTTTAAAGTATTCCAAATTACACATTAGACCTTTAACTCTGAACCCAATATATGTACATCTACTCTTATGCATTCTCCACTGATCAACTTTCAATTGCAGCCCATCTTTTTACAAATTACATACTTTTCTATGAAAGACAGAGATTATTTAAAAAAAAAAAAAAACAGGCATGGTGGCTCACTCCTGTAATCCCAGCACTTGGGAGGCAGAGGCAGGAAGATTGCTTTGAGTTTGAGGCTTGCCTGGGTTACATAGTGAGTTCAGGACCAGCCTGAACTACAAAGTGAAGCCCTGTCTCAAAAAAAAAAAAAAAACTAGGCTGAAACAACAAAGGGGTCTCACCGCCATCTGCACTGATGTTCCTGAGCAGGCATGGACTTGCAGCCTAAGACAAAGAATTCAGTGGAGTCGGGACAATTTTCAGAAAGAGAAATCAACAGTGCCCTTTACCATTTGAACCATATTTAAAACTTTAAAACATCTAGAGATTTGTTATTAATCACTACATGCTTTTAGTGTTTTGGTTTCCTACTGGCCCACCAACCTTACTATCCTCCCATACACACAAACACACCTTTATTACATCACTAAATGACTTTGCTGATACTTTCTCTGCTTCATCTCATTATTTTTGCATTACTTTGACTTAATGAGTTGAATTTAAAATATTCCCTCCTCTTGTTCCTATTTTGTTTGTTTGCTTGTTTGTTTGTTTGTTTGTTTTTTGAGACAGGGTCTCGCTTTGTAGTTCAGGCTGGCTCTGAGCTCACTATGTAGCCTAGGCAAGCTTCGAACTCAGCAATCCTCCTGTCTCTGCCTCCCAAGTGCTGGGATGACAGGCGTGAGCCACCGCGCCCGGCGTTCCTTTTTTTTTTATTTCGACTTCTTACAGGTTGCGAAATTCCACTCAAGTTCTGAACTCATTTCGCATTCCTTCAAGGTCTGCTTTCCTAAAGGCCGCACTTTGTAAGCTCTCTTCCCACAGATCCTCCTCAGCAACTCAAACCTGATGGCATTACGATTGCATCTTTAGTGCTTTTCTATTCCAACCTTATTTATCATGCTGATATTATTTCCAAAGATAAGGTCCAGAATAACTTCAGAGCAGGGCTTGTTAGCTGTTGTATGCAAGCAAACAGTCCACCGCTACTG
This sequence comes from Thryonomys swinderianus, assembly GCA_004025085.1. Classification (NCBI taxonomy): domain Eukaryota; kingdom Metazoa; phylum Chordata; class Mammalia; order Rodentia; family Thryonomyidae; genus Thryonomys; species Thryonomys swinderianus. The sequence goes on from PVIC010050391.1 coordinate 9,590, forward strand.
AAAGATAAAGCCACTTTTCCATATCTGGCATTTTTCTTAATGTGTGCATCTGTGGGACTGAAATCCCTTAGCAGGAGATTGACCTGCCTTCAACTTCTCTTTTCTGCAAGCATGTCTTTGTACCTTGCTTCCTATCACCTTGTTTTTGGACTGCATGTTGAAAAAAACAAATATGGTTCTCAGCTTGCTCTCCTGATTATATCCCCTTCAAACTCTTTACTCCTACCTTACCCTTCCCTTTTTGCAAGTTTCTCTCACCAATTCCCTCTAAAGTAAATGGAAGATCCATTTTCCTTTGACCAAAAAGCCAAAGCAAAATGTCCTCCTTAGGTCTCTCCTACATCTAGAACCACCTCTGATTTCTTACCAACTTTTCATCTGTCACACCACTGCTGTGCATTGCTAAAAATGTTGGAAATATAATCTCCTGTTTAAAGGTATAAATTCACTATCTTTCTGTTCATTTTTTTAAAGCTTACTCCCTAAAATGACATATTCAAATTCTATGAGATTGTAGCATACCAGGAAAGATACATCTTTATTTTCAAATTTCATTTTTCATCTTTTCACTTTCTCATATCTATTCTTTCTCCTTCCTTCTCTCCTACTCATTCATGTATCTGAAAATATTCTCTTAAGATCTACTAGATGCCACACATGATGGCAATCAGAAAGGAATAAAAATAACAAAAATGTAGTCCTGGGCCTCAAGAAAGCTCATAGTTTCTTGGGGGAAAAAAAATCTAACCAAGAAAGACAACTAATAATGATTCTCTGTGACAAATGTTATTGATATTTACCACTGTCCTAGGAGCACAACAGTATAATCAAATACTTCTGTCTCTAGATGATCAAGGGGAAGTTTGACAGAGTATGGAAATTTTATTTAGATCTTTAAAAATAGCTAAGGGAAGGGAAGAAAACTATTACAGAGGAAGTATCTGGAATGTTTCCAAATATCAACAGTGATCATATAGAACAGCTACAAAAATGATCCTTTTAACTGATTTTATTTTATTATGTATGTGTACATATCTCACAGGATTACTGTGAAGATTAAAGTAAATATGCTTACAGTCCTTAAAACAGTCCCTGGCACATAGTAATAGTCAAAATATTTTAGAGTTTATTGTTGTTTTATAGATCATATCATTTATTTTTCATCTATTCAAAATATTTTCATTTTTGTCTAGCTTCTAGGTTGGTTCTAGACAGCTATAGCTGTTATCTGCAGCTAAATGATATTTTATTGGGCACTTGTCTGATAGGGGCTGCTATAGCTTCCCGAGTACAATAATGAGAAGAGATGACAGATAAACATGCTGAGCAGGGTACTTAAACATAAAATTAACTGGACCACAGCTAGCTGCAATTTTCAATCAAATTCTTTCTTTCCTCCTTTCTCCTCTCTTCTGCCTTCTTCTCCTCCCCTCCTCTCTCCCTCTCTCTCTTAACATATAACACTCACTGGACAGTCTAATCCTGCCAATATAGTGACCTGGGATCAATACAGAACAAAATCCAGCTCAGTGTCATATGTTTCTTACAGCTATGTCAAATGGATTTGAAAAGCTATGTTCTAATAATGCCTTATAATAGTCTACATGTGAAGATTCCAGTATGTATCTATACTGGGGTAACGTGGGATAGATGGTAACTTGCAAGATACTTAACTTATAGTACATAAGGTATTCATATATCTTGCTGCATTTGAACTGAGAGTCAGATTAACATATTTACAACAGTCACAACATAGGCATCACATAACAAGAGCCCAGGTCTTCTTACTCATGTAACAGTGCTCCTTCCTCTAAACTATTACTGAGCGTGACAGTTACGGTTCATTGTGTCACTTTGATTGGCGTGAGAGCTGCCTACAGAATTAGTAAAGCACACTTGTAGATGTGTCTGGCTGGGACACACGGAGGCAAAACCTCAGGGTCTGTATCTGGTCCCTGGCTCTTTCCTCTCTGTTGCTCTCCTGCCACCATGAATTGAGCAGCACTGCTCTGTCACACCCTTCCCTCATGATGCTTCTCTTACAACTACTAGCCAGGAACCGAGACCTCTAAATTATATATATATCAAAAAGCCATTTCCTCCTTTAAGTTGTAGGTGCCGGGTATCTGGACCCAAGCAGAAAAGCCAGCACAAGTGTGAATGGAGAAGAGCCAAGTGGAGCACAGCATACCCCACCCGTGATGACAACCCGCTCTGTTCGTGATGCCAACAGTGCAGACCTAAGCACCGCTTAGGGGACCACCTCCTAACACTGTGGCCCTGGGGAATAAATTCCAACACCAGTGTTACAGGACACATTCAGACCATGGTATTGACAAAGATGTAAAAACCCTGGTTAATTAAGTTTTTACTTAAAATGATGTATAATGCCAGGCTAATATAGTTACGATATCTCTACCCACTGTTTCTCTGGAGAAGGACTGTGCAATAATCTAAACAGCTACCCAAATTACAAAGTAAAACAGAATGAGTGTAAATGATAAACCCTTTTCTCCCATTCAGAATTTTATTTTAAATTAATGATAAAAATGAAGAACTCCAGATATAAATAACTATAAAACAAATAAGTAACTATAAGTATCTATAAAACCACATGAAATAAATTTAAATTACTAGGAAACTGGTAGCTCAAGATAGAGACTCAGATAATTTAGATGTATAAATTAGCAAACATGGACTTTAAATCAGCTTTTATAAAAGACGTACAGAAAACCATGATTTGAATGAATAATAGGGACTCTCAGTAAAGAAATAAAAACAATTTTAATAATCAAATGGAAATTTCAAAACAAAACAGTGTAGGAATATAAATTTCACCTATCAGGGTTAAAGCAAACTTCAAAACAATATAAAAGGGCAAAATACCTGAAGAAACATCCACACAAATTAGTCAATTTGAAATATAGGGTAAGAAAAAAGGTTAAAGTAGGACTTCAGTAACTTATGAGACAATATCACTTCTAACACTTGGTACTTGGAAGTCTTAGAAGGAAAGACAGATAGAACAAAGCAGAAATATATCTGAAAAAATAGTTTTGATAATGTCTTAAGTTAGCAGAAAATATCAACATACAGATCCAAGAAGTTCATCAAACTCCAAGTAGTTTAAATACAAAGAAAACTGTTTTTTAGGCACAACATAATCAAATCAGTGAAAAATAAAGATATAGAGAAAATACTGACTGGCCACAATCAGAGTAAGATGAGACACTA
>PVIC010050392.1:0-12839 GCA_004025085.1 Thryonomys swinderianus
AGTGGTCTAAGAACCCTGTGATCCATCACAGGGCTGTCAGGGTCACCCAGGGAGGGGAGCAGGGGTGTGCTCTGGGTAGCCTAAGAGCTCCTGTTGCCTGGATGGGGAGAAGGGTGCTTTCTAGCTGCACATACCCAGCATCCTGGCCTCCAGGAGACATTAATAATAGATCAGCAAATTCCAAATGTAAATAGGGCAATCAGGCCTGAAAACACAGACATTCATCACCCAGATACAAATTACGCTACCGGCCTTGATGTAATTACTGGAGTTCAGCTCAATGCACTGAGCCACCCCTGCATACTGCTTTGTGCCGGCGCCTCCCCTGAGGAGGCCCTGCCGCCTGGCCCTGCAGGGTCTCTGGCCATGGCCAGGGTCTCGGCCATCTTACACAGCCAGGAGGACGGAAGATCCTTGAGATCCTGCACTTGGGTAGCGAAGCTTCAAAGGTGGGCAGGGTGCACCAGACAATGGGTCAGAAGCCTGGTTCTTCTTCCAGCTATAAAATGATTCGTCGCGTCACTCTGAGCAGGTCACTTACCCTACCTGAGTCTCAGTTTCTTCTTCTGTCCAAAAGAAATAATAGTGCAGTCTAAGTATTAGAATCTTTGGGCTTTGTGGTGAGAAGGGCTTGGGTTTGACTCCCAACCTTACCACTCTTGAGTTAGTACACCTTGGGCAGCTGACTTCTCCTTTCTAAGATTCAACTTTTCCAACTGTAGAGTAGGTAAAATAATGTCTGTATCAGGGGTTATTGCAAGAAATGAATGAAATAATATTTCATTCTTTGATGAATTTAACTCATTTACATTTATTGTGATTATATTATTATAGTATACATAAGATATCCTCAATATAACAAGCCTATTTCCATATCTGAAGCACTCTATTGGCCTATCATATACATATATTATAAACTATGTTACTATGTGGCTGGATACTTTCTTGCCATATTTGTCTGGGTTTCTTATTTATCCAGCTTCCTGCTCTTTCCTTCTTTTCTGTGGAGGTTTATTGGTTATGTATTACTCTAAAACTTAAGAGACTCAACACCACCTGCATTTCACACCTCAGCATTGCTGTGAGCCCGGGCCTGGGAATGGCTTGCCTGGGTGGTTGAGGCTTGGTGCTGCAGGAGGGGCAGTCAAGAGCTGGCCTGGGCCATCCGAAAGCTCCTCAGGGACTGGAAGTTGCATCCCCAAAGCGATTCTTTCCACATTTCTCCCCAAGAGGATCTCTCCTTTGGGTGACTTGAGTGTCGTCATGCTACGGCATCTGTCCTGGAGAAAACAATCTCTAAGAGCAAGACGAGATTGCAGTGTCTTCCATGATGGAACCATGGCCGTCACAGGATATCCCTGCTGCCCTTGAGGCCCAGCTACCAGAGCTTTCTTGTGTTAGCTTAAAGCATCATGCGTGTAAGTCACCTGGCCCAGGCACAGGGAGGAACCCATTCACCTCTGTGGCCTGCATGCCCAGCGCTGCACCTGGCACCAAATAGGTGTCAGCAATAATGTGATGGCAAGACTAGGCATGGGTCAGAGCAAACACTGTCTCTCTTCCTCAAGCCATTTCACAGAAGCCAGTGGGCCCCTAGAAGCCGATGCTGTCTGTTTGTGTCTTTGCCCAGGCCTTGGTCTTGGATGGCCTGAGGCTGTAAGGCCAGGAGCCCTTGGTTTCTCAGAGGCAGAGAGAAAAGTCTAGACCAGAAGCACTTTCCAGGCCTGTCTTGTCCTAGCTTTACATTGATCAGTAATTAAACACAGCCTCCAATTACTATAACGTTTGGCGAGGCACTAAGCTCATGTAAAACCTTGCAGTAAACATCTGTTTTATAAATTGCCTCTTGGAGCAATGCACCAACAGGGTTCTAGGGGGCGGGGAGCTGGGGAAGTGGAGAGCAGGCAGAGGGAGGAGAGACTTGGGAAACAGACTTAAAGAGAGGGCTGAGGGAGGAGAGGAAGAGGAGTGGTGGGGGAGACTGTCCTTCCAAGAAGCAGAGGGACCTGAAGGACCATTCGTCCCTCCGTGGGTTCTCACCACCCTGCAGCACGGAGGCCTGGAGTTGAGCTGGGGAATCCTCATCTCTTCCAGGATTCCATCAAGAGCTACACATAGATTTAATGCAAATGACTTTTGTGTTGCTTTTTATTTTTCATGAATGCATGACATCCTGCTCACCTGCCATTTGCATTTAAAGGAAGCAATATAAAAATTTATTTGCTAGCCTAGCAGCCCCTATGGGGTGGGGGTGAGATATTTGTCAGGGGGTTCCTTCCTTCCTCCCGTCTGCTAGCATCCTGGGATGGCACTCAGGCCCAGAGAGCAGCCTAGGCCCCCGGCAGTACGGATCCCCGTGAGGAACTTGCACTGCTTCCCCCAGAACTCTCAAGGGCTACCCTGCCTCTCCAAGGTTACAATCACAGAGGCACAAGTCAAACACAAGCCCTGCCTTCCTGTCAGTGTATTTGTCAACGAGCTCACACAGTGCGTGGAGTTTTATCCGGGAGACACTGTCAGGCTGAGTGAGGTACACACAGGTGCTGGGGAGCAGGAGGAAGGTGGCACAGTAACAAGAAGCCACCCCACCAGGTGTGGGGCACCACCTCAGATTTCACTGTGGGTCACCTGAGCTACTCCTCCCAGCCTGCCAAAGAGGTTGGTGCTAGGAAACTGAGACTCAGAGAGGTCAAGCCACCTGCCCCCATCCCACAGCTGCTGAATATCTGAATGACTGTCTTGTGCCGTGAAACATGACTTTTTTCTTCTCTTCTCTTTTCTTTTGCAATACTGGGAGCTACATTTTCAAACTTTTTTTTTTTTTTTTTTGAGACAGGGTCTCGCTTTGTAGTTCAGGCTGGACCTGATCTCACCGTGTAACTCAGGCAAACCTCGAACTCAGCAATTCTCCTGCTTCTGCCTCCTCAGTGCTGGGCTGACAGGCATGAGCCATCATGCCCAGCACTGTAGTTTGTGGTATTGATTGCTGGTGGGCGTGAGTCACCACACCTGGTATTGTTGTATGTCGTTACCAGGGAATGAACCAGGGACCTTGCACTTGCTAGGCAGGAGCTGGAACCACTGAGCTAAATCTCCAGTCCAATCCTTTTTAATTGTTTATTTTTGAGGCAGGGTCCTGTCAAGCTGCTAAGTGTCCTAAATTGGGCTTGTGATCCTCCTGCCTCAGCCTCCCAGCAGGCTGGGACTATAGGTGTGCACCACCATCACCAACTCAGAATTTTCTTGATCCTGGGTAATCGAAACCAAATACAGAATAAATTGGGTGTAGAGCTGATATAAGACAATGGTTGTCAACCCTAACTTTTGATTTGAAATGTTTATACCTGTCAAAGCACCTTCACTGTGCTTCCTAACTGGCTTTATGAATAAATATATCACTTAGCTTTCCTTTAGGTTTCCTTGGGTGACAGAAAATCAAAACATCCAAAGTATAATGGCTCTTAAAGAACTCCAGACTGGCACTGGCTTCAGGCACAGTGTGATTCAGGGGCTTCTCTAGGTATCACCAAGTTTCAAGCTCTTACTGTCCCTCAGGCCCACCTTTCAGAGGACTGGGTTCATTCCTGGGCTCCAAGGCAGCCTCTGACAGCTCTGGGCTTCCCTACTGCCATGCCAGACTCAAGTCAGGGTGGCAGGGGCGGGTGGGTATGCGAGGCTCTGGTCTCTGCATAGTTTACATGGGAATCCCAAGATGGACTGGCCCTTCCTGGGCCCAGAGTGGCCTCTGATCACCTCCCCATGGACAGAGGCCTCCTCAGAGGTTGGTCCACATCACCAACTGCTCTTACACGTACTAGGTTCCAACCTATGATATCATTTCTAGCTGAATTACTTTTCTAAAAACTGGAGCACTGGTCTACAAGACTTAAGTAACTTCATGAAGTCTGTAGCTAGTGTGAACGTTAACTCATCAGCTACAGTGGCATAGGAGGGTTTGCCCTCTCCCCAGAGGGGTTAACAGTAATTATCATGACAGGGCCTGAGGATGTAGCTCAGAGGTGCTATACCTGCCTGGCAAGAATAATGTCCTTAGTTCGATCCCAGGTATTGCAAAATAAAAAAATTATCATAAAGCTAATATTCACTGCATGCTTGCCCAGTATATACTATTAACATCCAACTTTTCTCTACAGGAAATTGATACTCAGAGAAGTTCAGTGACCTACTTACTGGCACTCAGCTAGTGAAGGGAAGATTAAGATGAAGGAGCAGATCTGCCTGGCACCAAAACCAGTATTTTTTTGGTTTAAAACAAGTCTCTGTTGGGCCAAGGATTTAGCTCAGTGGTTCTGGCATCTGCCTGGCAAGCACAAGGTCCTGAGTTTGATCCCCAGTAACCACATATCACAATGCCAGGAGTGGTGGCTCATGCCCGTAATCCTAGCACTCAGGAGGCAGAGGCAGGAGGATTGCTGCGAGTTTGAGGCTAACCTGGGCTACATAATGAGCTCAGGGCCAGACTGAACTACAAAGCGAGACCCTGTTTCAAACACACACACACACACACACACACACACACACACACACACACACAAATACCAAGTCTCCATTGTACTTATCTTTGCACTTACACTTGTGTTATAAGCATACTAGTTGTTTGTTGTAAAATCTTTAAGGAGTTGAGATGAAGTTAAAGGAAAACATTAACGTTTTCCTCTTTAAGCTAATGTTTAAACAGATTTAAATTTTTAAAATCAGAAAACGAATACTGCAAAAGGTGAAATGTAATTTAAACCAGCACAAAATCAATGAAATGAAGATCGGTCCTCGGCCCCGTTCGGCAGCCTTACTCCCCAGCACACACCGCTGAGAACATACAATTGTGAAATGCCGTCCGCATAATCTTCATAGGCATCAAGCACGAGTATGCTTTCTCTCTCTCCCATAAATGGTCTAGGCTCAGTGGTCCTATAATTTGCCTTTTACAATGATATCTCACATGCATTTTTCTCTACTGGCTCACGCAGACTACCTCATTCTTCTCCAAGCTACTTACTGCTCCACTTAATGGATGTATTATAGTTTGCATTTAATCAGTCCTGCTCTGGTCTGCGCAAATCCCCCTAAGGCTCGTGTGTCGAAAGCTTGGTTACCTTGGTTGCCAGCCGCTTTGGAAACTTTAAGAGTTGGGGCCCAGCAGGAAGTTTGAGGTCACTGGAGAGGTGCCCTTGAAAGGGATTTGGGACCTCAGTCTCATCCATTCTTCCTTTCTTTGTGCTTCCTGCCTGCCTTAAAGTGTGCAGCTTCCTGCTATGTTCCCTCGGGTGTGGTGTGGTAAAGACACACCCACAGGCCCAAGACCGGGGGTTGATGCTGACACCAGGAGCCAAAACTCTTCCCTAGAAGTTGATTATGCCAGGGATCTCTTCCGGCAACAAAACACTGACAAGCTCAGGCCTGACTGGTGAGTATTTAGGTAGTTTCTAGTCTTATACTGTGTGTGCATATGTGTGTGTGTGGGCGTGTGTATGTGTTGGTACTGGGGACTGAACCCAGCACCTTCTCACGGAGCTACCTTCTCAGCTCTTTTTTATTTTTATTTTAAGATAGGGTTCGGCTAAGTCACTAAATTGACCCGATTGGGCTTGGACTCGTGATCATACTGCCTCAGCCTCCCACAGTGTCGGAATTACAGGCGTGTGGCACAACCCCTGGTGTTTTACACACTTTCTAAAGGTTCTCATAAGCACTCTTGTCCCTTTCTCTTTGCTGCTTTGGATGCGCAGAGCCGACCTCGGGGCTGTGACCACCTGGTGCCCCGCTCTGCCAGGCTGGACTTTGCCACTCACCCTGTCTCTGGGAGGGGCCCCGGCCAGCCCGGACCACAAGCAGGGCTCAAGCTCTCCTTCCTTCCCATCAGCCCACTCTGCTCTCTCCTCTGAAGGCCCAGCACAGAGCCCTCAGCATCTCCCCATGATGAGATAATTTACATTTTCTGTTAGTTTTCTTCCTTTTTCAGCAGGAAGGGGGCACTTAAAGTGAAATATCTCTTGCCGCACGTTAACAAGGATTCATAAAAGTGAACTGTTCACCTTGTCTGTCGGCGGGCGCTTATGAAAAATCAGCTGCACACAGAGGAGTCCGGCTGCCCGCATCGCTGTCCTTGCAGCGAGCGTGCAGGGTGCCAGCTGCGGGCTCTTTGGAGCAGAAAGAGGTAGTAATAGCAGTAATAGTAGCAGTAGCAGGAGAAGTAGCAATAGTGATAGAGGTGGCGGTGTTGACTGTGGCAGCAGTGGTAGCAATAGCAGTCCCACAGCTGCCATCGTGGTGATAATATTAGGGCGGTAGGAACGGCAGCAGTTCGGTAGCAGCAACACTGTTAATAGCATTAGTGACGGTGGTAGCGATAGTGATAGTCCCAGAAGTAATAATGGAGGGTAGAAGGAGTCGCTGGATGGCAGGGAGCGATGAGAGCCTGGGTTCTATGAAGACTCAGGCAGGGGACTAGCGTAGATAGAGGCCTGGTTAAAAACAACCTGTCCGCGCCCCTTGAGTGCTGCATCCCAGATCCTGACTCTCCTAAAGAACTCCCCTGAAGGAGGCGGTTTGTCTCCAGGGTCCTCCGGCACCCCTGTGGCAGCTGGTTAGCTTTGGTCATGATTGTTGAGCTTTGCAGGGAGCATCTAGAACAGCGGGTTCTTCCTTCTCATCCATTATCCTCAGAACTGTAACCACCCCTTTTTCTAACTCTCAGAATCCTCAACAGTCCAAGATTTTCATCTGTCCATCCATCCACCCATCCGTCCATCCATCCATCTGTCCTACATGGACTTTATTTATTTATTTTTTTGGGGGGGACAAGGTCTTGCTTTGTAGTTCAGGCTGGCCCTGAGCTCACTACGTAGCCCAGGCAAGTCTGGAACTCAGCAATCCTCCTGCCTCTGCCTCCCGAGTGCTGGGATGACAGGCGAGAGCCACCATGCCTGGCACTGTGGTATGTGGTATTGATGGCTGGTGGATGTGAGTCACCACGCCCAGCACTGTGTGTGGTTACTGGGGATTGAACTCAGGACCTTGTGCTTGCGAGGCAGGCGCCAGAACCACTGAACTAACTCTCTGGCTCTATCATAGCTTTTCTCATAGTGCTGGTGATGGAACCCAGGGAGGCAGGCATGCCAGAGATGTGCTCTGCCACTGCACTCCATCCCCAAGAAAGAGTCTTAATCTTCTTGACTGAGGTTCGCCAAATGTTCATTTTTGGCTGGAATTTCGACTGATTCATTTATGTAGCTCTAATCTTTGTACTTTCCATATTGCTTGAATTTTTACATCATACATCCATCATTTATGTTTGCATAAAAATAATGTATGTATAAAAACAAACAAGCATACCAAAATAGAGAACATACCCAAGATTTGAGAATGTTCGCTCTGATAGAACTCTGCCTCTGTGTAAGAAGAGCTGTGCTGTGAGGAAGCCAAAGCCAGGGAAGTGGCTTCGTGGGGGGAGGGACATGCCAGTTCCAGCTGTCCCGCCTACTTAGCCCACGTATCCGGTATGTGAGTGAAAGAGCCAAGCTGGGCAGTTCAACCTCAGCACGGGCAACTTGGATAAGAAGCAAAGTAGTGACGTGGATGGTTCATGTCTGCAATCCTAGGACTCTAGGAGGTTGAGACAAAAGGTGAGTTCAAGGGGCCGGAGGGTTATCTCAGTGGTTTTGGTGCCTGCCTCACAAGCGCAAGGTCCTGAGTTCGATCCCCGGTAACCACATATAGTGCTGGATGTGGAGACACGCCCACCAACAATCAACACCGCATACCACAATGCCGGGCGTGGTGGCTCATGCCTGTAATCCCAGCACTCGGGAGGTAGAGACAGGAGGATTGCTGAGTTCGCGGCAGCTTGCCTGGGCACCATAGTGAGCTCAGGGCCAGCCTGAACTACAAAGCAAGACCCTGTCTCAAAAAGCAAAAAAAAAAAAAAAAAAAAGGTGAGTTCAAGTCTGCTTGGGCCACTTAGTGACTTAGCAAAATGCTGTCTCACAGCAAAAAAACAAGCTGGGGATGTAGCTTTGTGCGAAGGCCCTGGATTCCATCCCCAGTATTCCCCCTACCTCTGACACACACACACACACACACAGAACCAAGGAACCCAGGGACAGCCACCCTGGCTACGTTTCCAGTTATTCAGACCAATCCAGGTTAGGATCTAGTCTCCTGACCTGAAGTCCTAACCCAAAAAATGGTGAATGAAATAGAAGAGTTTTTGTATAAATACATGCGTGAACACATGTGTGTGTGTGCATGTGCACATACACACATACACACACACACAGAGTTAAGACTTGGATGTGAACTCCAATTCTTCCATGGTTCTGGACAGGAATGTGGACAGATCCCTTCCCTTCCAGTGCCTCAGTTTCTCCATCAATGGATCAGGAGTTGAAGGGTAGGGGTCAGTCGAACTGATACTTTCTCCTAGATTTCTTCCCATCATATCAGGAAGGCAGCTGCTGAGGCGGAACCAACCTGGGCTTCGGAGTCAGTGTCCCAAATTCAAGTCTCCGTTCTGACATGAATCCATGTATGACTTTAATTCTCAGTGTGATGTTTGGCTTTATTATTTTTTTCAATTTTGCTTTCCTATCGGTAAAAAATGATGTTGAAAGTCACCATAAGCACAATTATGGCTTACATGGAATAATGTATATTATTTTTTTTTTCAGTACCAGGAATCAAACTCAGGGCCTCGTGCTTACCAGGTAGCCATTGTACCACTGAGCTACATCCCTGGCCCAATATTGTTTTTTTTTTTTTTTTTTTTTGAGACAGGGTCTTGCTTTATAGTTCAGGCTTGGCCCTGAGCTCACTATGGAGCCCAGGCAAGCCTTGAACTCAGCAATCCTCCTGCCTCTACCTCCCAAGTGCTGGGATTACAGGCTTGAGCCACCAAACCCAGCATTTGTGGTATGATATGCTTAACCCGTATTCGGATAAATACTGGATTGCCAGTGGGCGTGGCCACCATGCCCAGTATTGTTGTACATAGTTACCGGGGATTGAACCAGGGACCTTGCACTTGTGAAGCAGGGGTTGGAACCACTGAGCCAAATCTCCAGCTCCCAATATTGTTTTAAAATACTTTTGATGGTTCACATTTACTCTGATAACTTTAAAAACACTCTCATCTCGATAAATTGTTGGCAGGAGCAAATACTTCCATCCCATACCTTATGATTCCCAAACTACCCCTTAAGGAACCCCCTAAGGAACTCCTCAAAGCCAGGAGCCTCAGGTAGTCTGTACCTCAATCATTGGCCCCAACCAGAGGAAGAGGCACCTCCTACAGCCTGTACACACACACACACACACACACACACACACACACACTCACAGACCTTGCCTGATTAGAGTCAAAAGGGGAGTAAAAGCCAGATGAAATATGTGTTGATTATGCCAGCTTGCGCTCTTGTTTATTTCTCATAAATAAGACATGAGGCCTGTTTTCCCACCCCCACCCTAACACATGCGCACACACACTTCCTGGGGGTGATATTTATTATATGCAAATCAGAAACTGAACCACGGGGAGAAGAGATCACCTGCTTATCAGACGGCACTCAGATCAGGCGGAAGATACTAACCTGGACCAATGGAGCAGGTTCTAGCCAAACCTGCCTCTGGATTCACAGTGCCCAGGCGAGTCAAGCCCACTGGGCCGGGCCAGCCTGGAGACAGGGGAGGACTGACCTGCTAGAGGAGGATAGGGGAGCACGGTGAGGCCACTGGAAGGATGCTGGCCTGGCTTGGGCGGCTGTGTGTAGGGTAGACAGGGGCAGGTAGAGCTGGTTCCGGTGCGGGCCCTTCTGCTCCTGCTGTGTGACGCTGAGCCTGCTGTCCCGTTGCTGTGGGCCGTCTTTGCCCCCTCTGTCAAATGAAGCCGCCCAGTCCTACAGAGCAGCTCACTTGGGGGAGGAAGAGCAGAACTGGAGCCCTGGTGGGCCCTTCCCCTTCCTCATCCACATCTGATCGAGGACCAAGACCGTTTCTGCCGCCTAAAGCTTTCTTGAATGTCAACATTACCCAGTGTCTCATAAGTACCACATACAGACTATGTCCTTGTCAAGCCACTGTGTGGGTCTCGGCATTCCCAACGGACTGTGTCTCGCTGCTGACCTGTGTCTTGCCCTGCAGAGAGGGTTTTTCTTTTTTCTTTCTTTCTGAGACAGGGTCTCGCTTTGTAGTTCAGGCTGGCCCTGAGCTCACTATGTAGCCCAGACAACCCTTGAACTCAGCAATCCTTCTGTCTCTGTCTCCCGAGTGCTGGGATGACAGGCGTGAGCCACCACGCCTGGCACTGTGGTGTGTGGTATTGATTGCTGGCAGGCGTGAGTCACCACGCCCAGCATTTTATGTGGTTACCAGGATTGAACTCAGGACCTTGAGCCTGCGAGGCAGGCGCCAGAACCACTGAGCTAAATCTCCGGCCCATTTTTTTTTTTTTAGATGGTCTCGCTTTGTAGTTCAGGCTGGCCCTGAGCTCACTATGTAGCCCAGACAAGCCTAGAACTCAGCGATCCTCCTGCCTCTGCCTCCCGAGTGCTGGGATTACAGGCATGAGCCACCATGCCCAGTATTGTTGTATGTGGTTACCGGGGATTGAACCAGGGACCTTGCGCTTGCCAGGCAGGCAGTGGAACCATTGAGCTAAATTTCTGGCCCCTGAGAGAGTTTTTCTTAATGTGAAATCCCCGTGGCACCTCACTCTCCTGCTCAGAAGCCCCCGGGGGCTCCCCAGCACCCTCCAGACGGTCTCCAGCCTCTCAGTGCCTGTGCGGAGCCCTGCTCCCGGTCTCCCGGCCCCGCCAGCCTCGTGGCTGTGCCCCCTTCGCACACTCCAGCCTCACAGATCCATTTTCAGTTCCTTAAGCATGCCCAGCTCACCCTTGCCCCAGGGCCTTTGCCCTTGCCATGCCCTCTTCCGGGAACCTTCTGCCCCGACTCCTTTTTCATGACTTCACTTAAATGTCACCTCCCCAGGCAAACCGCTCCATCTAAATTAGGTTCCCTGCCCGCTATTCGCCCTCTGTTGGAACCTTGTCAGTTTCCTCTGTGACACAGATCCCGATTTGTCATATGCTGTTTGTTTGGGTTTGCTGGATTGTGGCTGTGGCTTCTCCAGCTGACTGCACCATCGGGAAGCAGAGTGGCCCCAGGGGCTGGCGCACGAGGAGCGCTGCCTGGGCCTTGTTCCCAGGACCAGACCTCGTGGCTGTCCTGGACCCCCTGGGGGAGTCTCAGGGTGCAGCCAGGGTGGGAGGTGACCTGCGCTGGGAGCGGTGTCCTCTCCCCAGCCCCCTGCCAACTTCGGGGTCCCCAAGGGATGCCTCCCTGCCTTCCCCTAATGGTCTGACCTACAAGGTCCCAGCGGCAGAGCTCCCTCCGATAAAAGATGCAGAAACTAACATCTGGCGGTTAATTAATAGACAGCAGCAGTGTCTGGCTGGGCACAGTGTGCTGACGCCGGCGGTTTCTGCGCCCATCCCGAGAGATGCTGACACCGGCTGCGAAAATGGGGGGAAGATCGATTTGGAGCAGGCCTTGCTGACGAGGCTCCCTTGGGGCAGGACACCCCTCTGTCCCCTCTTCACATCTCAGGGTGTCACCGGGCTCAGTGCTGCCCGCTCTGCTGTGCCAGGGAGTGTGTGTTCGTGACAAGTGCCCGCTGCCTGTGCTGCCCGTACTGTAGGAAACTCGACTTGGAAAACACCACCAAGCATTTATGCAGCGCCTGCTGTATGCCGGGCTCCAGGATTCTCCCGCTGGGACGTGATGCAGAGAGAACGGATGTTTCTCCCCATCGTGGACAGAGAAGGGAGGGACTTGGTGGAGGCCACGCAGCAACACAGCAGGCTCCAGTCCGGATCCTGCAGCTGGTGCCGGTTCCAGCGCTTTCCAGCTGTCTCCACAGGCCCCAGGGAAGAGAGGCCCTGCCCGGCTGCAGGAGCTGCCCTGGGGGGCTGGGCCGCTGAAATATTCATGGAGCTCCTGTTTCAATGACTACTTAGCACTGACACAGGATTGGGCCAGCCTCAGTTGATCTGGGTCCCATGTGACAGGCGACCTTTGGCAAACACAGGGCCATGCGGGTTCCTCTGCAGCGGGGCACCTGTGGGGCCCCCCAAGCCACGATGCAGAGGGGCTGCCGGCT
This sequence comes from Thryonomys swinderianus, assembly GCA_004025085.1. Classification (NCBI taxonomy): domain Eukaryota; kingdom Metazoa; phylum Chordata; class Mammalia; order Rodentia; family Thryonomyidae; genus Thryonomys; species Thryonomys swinderianus. The sequence goes on from PVIC010050392.1 coordinate 12,173, forward strand.
GCACTGTGAGCTCGGGTGCTGCCCTGAACCACCTGAGAGGCGTAGTCACAGGAGATGGGTTCAGACCTGGGTCCCACAGCCTTGGGGGCTGCCTGAGCTAAACATGTCACTTGCTGAGCCTCAGTTTACTCTTGGCTTCTGCTCATTGGGTTGCTGGGACAATTAAATGATAGAAACTGCTTAACCCAGGGTCTGGTGCGGACGACCGGCCGAAAGACTATCTTGGATGGCCCGGGTGGTTTGCCTTCCTTCCCTGCCTGCACTCGGAGCTTTACGAACATGTTGCCTCCCATTTGAGATTGCCTGGCCTAGCTGGGCTGGGCGGGGGCTCTGGCTCTAGGCCCCCCACTTGCTTGTGTCTGGGGGGAGGGGCGCCAGCCAGCCCAGAGTCCCTGGCATAATCTAAAGTTACCAACCAGCTCGGTGACTCTCACCGCCAGACAGGATGGCACTGCCCACCAGGAGGCCTCCGGGAACCCCACAGGGCAGCCACATCAGGGTTATGGCCTGTGGGGGCTGCAAGGCTTCCTGACTCTGCCTACACCAAGTGCCTTGTGCTTCTTGATACCCAGTCTCCTCCCAGTCTCCTCCTCTGAGTCCGGGCCTGTGGCTGTGGGGAGGAGGGAGGGGAGAAGGAGGGAGGAAGGGAGGGAGAAACATGGCACTC
>PVIC010050394.1:0-12837 GCA_004025085.1 Thryonomys swinderianus
GAACATGCCCCACATCTATTCTTCAGCTACTCTATTTAGTTACTTTCTTGTCTCTGAAGCACAGAAACCAGTGCCCAGAACTGTACAGAGGAAACGTCTGCTTTGGTTCACACTTTGTAGAGCTTTCAGTCCCTTGTGAGCTGCTCCAAGGCACAGCAGCCTGGCAGAGAGGAAACAGCTCCTGGCAGGGCAGGAAGCAGAGCAGTCAAAGGAAGAGGGAAGGAGACCGATCTTTAGCCCACACTCTCGGTAGCCCAGGCCTCACCTCCCAGCATCACCTGGAGCTGTGAACTCATCATGAGGGTTTGGAGGGGACATCTAGACATAAACAATGGCAGCTACTGCTGTGGTCACCCATGTCTTAACATCTGCTTCTGATGTTCGTAGGTTAAGCATGTACTCAGTAAAACAAATCTTAAAAATTACAGAGTTAAATTAATTTCAATTACAAGTAAGTAAAATAAGTTAGAAGAAAAAATAAAACACCAAATCTGTAGACTCTTAAGAAATGTCACATGCATAGACTGGTAAGAAATAATAGGTACACAAAAGGCAAATTTGATGAGAAACATAATAACACAAGGATCCTGCATTTCAGTATCTTAGCTGGAAAGCACACAGAGACCATTTCCTGGTGAATGATCCCCAGTGATAAAATATGTCATTTGAATCACCTAGGCGAGGGATATATTCAGAGTTTTTTTAAAATTTGGGGTAGTGCAGGCCAGAGGGTTAGCTCCGTGGTTCTGGCACCTGCCTTGCAAGCACAAGGTCCTGAATTCGATCCCCGATAACGACATACAATGCTTGGCATGGAGATTCATGCCCACCAACAATCAATACCACATACCACAGTGCCAGGCATGGTGGCTCATGCCTATAATCCCAGCACTCAGGAAGCAGAGACAGGAGGACTGCTGAGTTCGAAGCTTGCCTAGGCTACATAATGAGCTCAGAGCCAGCCTGAACTACAAAGCGAGACCCTGTCTCAAAAAAAAAAAAAAAATCGGGGGTAGTGTTTTATGTCTATAAATACTTTCAAAGCCAGTGGGTAGGGCAGAAACACTTGAAGATGAGAGACGAGTGAATCTAAAGCTTTAACTTTCATCATAGAACTGTTACAGCATCATTCAAATGAGTGTGTCTTTCACTGTATGTGGAGGATATGTTTGGGGTAGTCTGACTTAAAATTCAGGCTGTCTGGAACATGCAAGATTCATTCCCTTGGTGGCCCCCTGGAAGGCTCGCCTCCGAAGAGGTGATCACCTTACAAAGCAGTGAGACAGACTCTTGAGAGCCCAGCGCACCTGTCTGCCCATAGACACTCCAGGACATCCAGACCATCTTCAGGGGGAGCCTGGACTTACACATGCAGGCGGGTGTGCACCGTGCCACTGTCCCCCGGGAGACCAGGCCGGGGTGTGACGCAGGCTGCAGGCACTGCAAAGCCACTGCCTATGGCCAGTCTAATGACAACTTTCCTGTTTCTGTAGCCACCTCTCAGCATTGGGTGACCTCTCAGCCTCTGAGGTGCCAGAAGTGGAGGGCAAGCGCGAGGCTCTCGATAAGGGGCGGTCTTGGTAGCAAATCAGTCAGGCTCACGCATCGGGAGTCACACCAAGGTCTTGGATCCCTCACTGTCCCACTCAGTAGCTGTGTTACTATTCTGTCTAGTTTTTGTGCCTCGGTTTCCTTCTTTGTAAAGCTGTTTTAGTTTGGGCATTGCAGGGCTTCTTCTCTCTTAAGCAATTGTATTTCTTTTATAGCATCTTATTCTTCCCTTTGTAGCACTGTGCTCTTCAGTTGTCACCCAAATCGGGGTTGGCAGGGGTCTTCCCAGCCAGTGATTGTAACTAGTGAGGAACATAAGTCGCATATGTTTTCTTTTTCTCGTGTACAAAGAAATGCTACAGAATGGCGCATTGTAACACAATTGATAGCCAGGTGTGGTGGTACACACCTGTAATCTCAACACTCAAGAGGCTGAAGCAGGAGGATTGTCATAAGTTTGAGGCCGTTCTGGGCCACATAGTGAGTTTGAAGCCAGCCTGGACCACACAGCAAGATCCTGTCTCAAAAAGCTTCAACTAATAATGATTGATGAATATATTGAAGAAAAAACATTTTCCAATTGAATAGACACTGAAAAAAGAATTCCTTATACAATCCTTAACCATCTGCACAGATCTTCTGGAAAAATCTCGCGCTGTTCGTCAAGCAAAAGATGAACGTACTTTTCATATCTTTTACCAGTTGCTGTCTGGAGCAGGAGAACACCTGAAGTGTAAGTGACAAGGGTATTTAGTATTTATGTGCAGTTGAATCTCTTTTAATATTGAAAATGTGTATATGTACCTCCCAAATCTCTAGCTGTTTAAATCATGAAAGTGAAATTGAATTTCCGTGCCATTAAGTAAGTACCTTATATATCTTTTGTACTTTTCTTCCAGCAAAATTTAAAGTAGAAGGCATGTGATGTATTTCTTTATGATTTTGCTTCAACTTTTATAAATGTAAAAGAAAAAAGCAGGCAGGATAAATATTTTTATTTCCAGAGTTAACAACTAACTACATATTATGCTTCCATTAGTGCTAGAAAGAGCCAGTGTCTGCCCATCCATCATGAATCACAAGGATAAATGCTCAGATTAAAATAGAATAAAAGTCTGAATTGTGGGGGTGAGAATTTTGCTGAGTCAGAAATACATGAGTGCAAAAAGGTATAAAACTTTCCAGTGTCTGCTGAATTTTCAAATTCAGTGTTTCTGTTCAGTGTAATAACCGTATGCACTGCTACCTAGGCTTATACAAATGCTGTTTTGTCATCTGACATCTAGGCTTTAGCTAACTACAGGCACTTGTGAAAGCACTGAACCCAGGAATTAATTAGAGAAAGATTTCCAGGGGTGGGGGAACAATAAGCAGTTATTCTGAAAATGCAAGATCATCTCAATGTGAAAGGAATAAAACCCTCAGGCTTTTAGACAAACAATAGCTGCAAAAAGGGTAATGTTTTAAAGTGTTTGGAGAGACAGAAAAAGAATGCAGACCATAACTTCTAACATAATTTCTAACTCATAGAAATTAAACAGGATATTGTTAAGAATTAAGGGATAGAGCCGGGCATGGTGGCTCACGCCTGTAATCCCAGCACTTGGGAGGCAGAGACAGAAGGATTGCTGAGTTCGAAGCTTGCCTAGGCTACATAGTGAGCTCAGCCAGCCTGAACTACAAGCGAGACCCTGTCTCAAAAAAAAAATTTTTTTTTTTTTTAAGAATTAAGGGATAGAGTTAGGTTTGGAAGTACACACCTATAATCCTAGCACTCTGGGAGGCTGAGGCAAGAGGATTTCAAGTTCATGCCCACCCTGGCAGCCCAGTGAGACCCTGTCTAAAATTTTAAAAGGACTGGGGATATAGTTAAGTGTAAAGACACTGGTTCAATCACCAGTCCACCTCTTAAAAAAAAAAATAGAAATGATCTGCAGAAACACTCTGCAGGAAAACTAGTGAGCTAGTTACAGAGAAAGCTTGGGGCATATTTGCATATCTATTAGAGAAAAATAGTCCTTTCCGTTTTAATCCCTTCTGACAAGCACCTTTGAGCATCATTTAGCATACTTGTCAAAAGAGTAAAAAGGGGAAGAAGAAAAAATATGATAAAAAAGGGAAACACAATGCCGGACGTGGTGGCTCACGCCTGTAAACCCAGCACTCGGGAGGCAAAGACAGAGGATTGCTGAGTTCGCCGCGGCTTGCCTGGGCACCATAGTGAGCGCAGGGCCAGTCTGAACTACAAAGCGAGACCCTGTCTCAAAAGCAAAAAAAAAAAAAAAGGGAAACAAAGCTTAGGTATATAGGGGGTGGGGGTTGTAGGGTGCATGGGGGAATGAGAAAAAATGAGAATTAAATTGTGTCATATATTGGTACAGATTCTCAATATTATGTATGATCATGATGTGTATATATAATGTGCCAATAAAGATTCAACTTTTAAAAAAAAAAAGGAAGTTCTTGTGATCTTCCCAGTGCTTACAGTTCCTGGTGGCATCCATCATAAAGTCTATCTTCAGGTGGCCTGTTCCTCGTCACTGAAGGCTGTACAACCACCCACCCAACTGGCCTAGAAGTATAGCTCAGGGGTACAGGGTGTAGGGTACTTAGCTTGCACCGCCCCTACACCACACACACACACACACATACACATACACACACACACACAGTCATGACTTACTCAAACTGGCTAGAGATGTGTTTGGCCCATATCCTAACATAACATTTAACGTGAACCACTTCATAGAATACAGAGTATGAGTCTCAAAAGCTTTCCCTCAAAAGATGCCTAAAATACTTAATTCTGAAAGCAAAAAAAGATATCTGGAAAATTCCTTTCATTTTTCTAGCTGTTGAATTTGAAATACAATGTTGTACAAACTCCTGTCCTAAGAACTCCTTTTAAGGTTTTTACATTTTTACATCATTCTTCATGGGAAATTGCATATGGTTGTGCATTTCTGTGAATATATATAAAGAAGGAAAGGTCTGCTGCTGATGGGAGGGGGTGGACGCCTGTTGTGTGAGATGTTAGCAGCTGAATTCAGGGTGCTTTCATGTGTTTATGAGTATTTACCAAATCTTACTACACTGTGTTTCCTTTTAGCTGATTTACTCCTTGAAGGATTTAATAACTACAGATTTCTCTCCAATGGCTATATTCCTATCCCGGGCCAGCAAGACAAGGATAACTTTCAGGAGACCATGGAAGCGATGCACATAATGGGCTTCTCTCATGAAGAGATTCTGTGTACGTGTGATTTCCCCAAGATTATGAACCTCACTTTGATAAGCTTTATCCATTTGGGGTAAATAACCTAAACTAGAAAATGATTGGGCAACTAATAGAAACTGTCTTTTATGAAATACTGAAGATGACATGTCTTACCAAAAGGTTTAGATAACTAAGTTATATCACAAAATAAATTAGAACATATCCCTACTGCATTTTGATCAATTTTGTTTCCCTCTTTTCATCAATATGAAGCCATGCTTAAAGTAGTATCTTCAGTGCTACAGTTTGGAAATATTTCTTTCAAAAAGGAGAGAAATACTGATCAAGCTTCCATGCCAGAAAATACAGGTAAACTGATAAATACTGATTTTACTTTATATTTCAATGGCTTCTTGTGTTCTCCAAGATGATGTTGCCATACCAGTGTCTCCCTAGCAGCTCTTGTAGATTGGTGGACTGCTGTGCCTGTGTGAGAGCCCCCTGCTCCCCCAGGTGAGGGAAAACGAAGCCCAGCGACCGTGGCTGCCCCGCTTGCATGAGGAAGGCATCAGGAATGGAGGGGAGGTGCCTTCAGCTGTAGGAAACCACACAGCTTACCTGAAAGGGAGCTGGCAGGACAGACCCAGTGTCACCAAATACATAGCTGGTCCCCAACTTGGAGTGGTTTGGCTTGAAAACCCTCGACTTTGTTCTGGTGTGAAAGCCACCCCTGCCATTTGGGTTTCTCTTTCAGTGCAGTATTCAGTGAACTGCATGAGTTACTCAGCACTTTATTGTATGATGGTCTTTGTGTTAGATGATTTTCTGCACCTTTAGGCTAATTTAAGTGTTCAGAGCATGTTAAAGGCAGGCAAGGCTAAGCTGCAAGGTTTTTTAGTATATTAGCAATACTAAATGATTTAGGATATTTTTCAACTTACAGTGAGTTTTTTGGGACATAACCCTATCATAAGTTGAGGAGCATCTATAGTTGATTTTGCAAAGAGAGATGGAAATCTAGATTTTAATATGAAATCTTCTAGTTTTTGAATTTTGAAAAAGTATTTAGACTGTCCAAGAGGAAAAGTATATGAAGCCATAAAAAATGCACTTATAAGCCATGGGGACTATCTGTGCTGCTTACTGTCTGAGAAGGAAAAAAAAGCGAGGAGTTGCTATATCCCCTAGAATGTTCGACTGTCTAAATAAGTTTCCCAGAGGCCTCCACACTCACTGTGGCCCCTGAGGGCTGACGAAGTCACACCCCTGCCCTCGGACTAATCCTTTCTTGGGAACAACTTATAACCTACTGACCCTTCGAGGGGACCTGCCTCTCCCCTGCCACAGTCATCATATTTTGACACTTCAGTGTAGCATCTACCATGGAGGCAAATAGTAGATTGGCACATGGGCCTGTCCTCTACACATGCACTAGAGGACAGGCCCATGAAATTTACCATTTCCCATGGTAAATTAGGCTAAAATGCAATCCTTGAAGGTTTAGATAAGATATGCATTACTATAGTTTATCTCTGAAGTTTTAAAAGGGCCCCTAGGTGGAAGAGAACCAATCCTTTCTGCTAGAGGCCAAGGAGGGTAGATGCTGACTCAATCCCTCACAGCCTAAAATGGGTATATTGCTAGGCTGGACATGCAGAAGGCGGATTTCATCATACCTAAAACTTGATCCAATTGCAGGGCTTTTATTTAGTTTATTTCTTAGTGCAGCATGCAGGTTGCTAGGGCTTTTCAGGGGTGCTTGAGTGTTGCCATGAGATTGCGAGAGATGGTGGAGTACTCACGCACTCTCCCCCTCAGTTGCACAGAAGCTCTGCCACCTGCTTGGGATGAACGTGATGGAGTTCACTCGGGCCATACTCACTCCCCGGATCAAGGTCGGCCGAGACTATGTGCAGAAAGCCCAGACCAAAGAACAAGTAAGTTCAGCGTTCATTGTTAGTATAGGTTTATTTGGATGATAAGCCAGGGTCTTTTTGATCTTCTGATTGACAGGTCAGTGAAAATCCTAATACATGGATGTTTCCTGATACTAAATGAATATTTGTTCAAGTATATTTACTTTTCCCAAGAATTTTAGAAAGCAATTTTTTTTTTTTTTTTTAGTAAATTTAAAGCATCTCTCTTGTCTCGGGTGGACAGTAATTGAATAGACAAACCAGTGGAATGATGGCTGCCTGGCTTCTTCTGGGTATGCAGTATCAAGAGTAGGCTCGTCCTAACCACCTAGTTGAGGGCTATTTTGTGAAAGACATTCATGGCTCTGGCTATGAATATCCAGGAGCATTGCGGGGGTACATTTGAGCCAGCTGATGAGACAGTGCCACTGAGAACCCCACAGACACAGGGAGGGAGCTGTTCTCCCTGGGATCCTTATAAGTGATCATCCCAGTTCTCATTTAATAATGCCATCTATTGCTATGTAAAATAAGTCGACCTCTATCCAGTAAAGGCCATTTCAAAGTTTTTGAATACTATGTAAAATCAACTCTATGTAGTAGCTGTTTGTGCCTTGTTGAGATTGTTTCAGGATAAAAGGTTGATGCTATCTAATCCTAGGCAGATTTCGCAGTAGAAGCATTGGCAAAAGCTACCTATGAGCGGCTCTTTCGCTGGCTCGTTCACCGGATCAATAAGGCGCTGGATAGAACCAAACGTCAGGGAGCATCTTTCATTGGAATCCTGGATATTGCTGGATTTGAAATTTTTGAGGTATTCCTTCTCCTTTCCTTCCCTCCTGCCTTTCTTTCTGACTCTTTTTAACAAACATTAAGATTCATTATACAGGGCCAGAGATTTACCTCAGTAGTTCCGGCGTCTGCCTCACAAGCACAAGGCCCTGAGTTCGATCCCGGTAACCACATACAATGCTGGGTGTGGTGACTCATACCCACCAGCAGTCAATACCGCATACCACAGTGCCAGGCGTGGTGGCTCACGCCTGTCATCCCAGCACTCAGGAGGCACAGACAGGATGATTGCTGAGTTCCAGGCTTGCCTGGGCTATATAGTGAGCTCAGGGCCAGCCTGAACTACAAAGCGAGACTCTGTCTCAAAAAAAAAAAAAAAAATAGAATTGGTAGCTTAAATATAGACGTAGAAATTCATTTTTTAAAAAAGTACTCATTGCATACAGTCCAAACTAAGTAAAGCAATAAAATGTCATAATCCTAGAGAGAGCGAAGTCCATTTATCTAAACATGAATAAGCACACTGCCTTAAGTATTTGTGACTGGTCTTAGATGCTAGTTGGTAATATACAGTATTGAGCAAGGCAAGCACTGGCCCTACCCTCCGAGCACGACCTCATTCTAAAGTAGTGAGTACAAAAGCTCCACAGGATGTGGAAGATTGGAATGGCTTTTTTCAGGGCATAAATCTATTCCTCAGAGACTGATTGAATCCTCTCTAATTGAAAGTCACTTTTTGTAATGAGAGAGATTATTTATGGGTGCACGCTGCTCATTTGAACCGTGCAGGAGCAATGAAAGTTTGTGTATTTGTAGCATATAGGATGATTGCTTTAAGGAAATTATCTGTTCGTTCAATAACACAGAAAGTAAATGGCACAGAGCTCACACAGAAATAATAGGAATGACTGTGTGAGAAGATGCTCAGAATCACTTACTGAAAGCAGTGCTTTTCACCTGCAGCTTCGCACAGGACCAAACATTTGATGAGAACTTAGATAGAAAAGCACCACAGAGCCTCATGTTTAGCGTGATCTGTGTTGGGCCCTGAGGAGTAAAGATGATTTTTAGTTGGTTCTCCCCTCTCCCTGGAGCCACAGCCTCAGCGCAGACAGTGGGGCGGGACCAGGTGCACCACTCGCACCCGTGTGCTCACATTCTGCACCTCATGCCTGCCAAGTCCCCCCACCTCTCATTTATTCCTTCATTTCTGTTCTTCCCTATCCATTAGTAAAAACTGAGAGGTTTTTTTCTGTAAATCACTCAACATTCTAAGTTTATCATCATCTTACTTTATCACTCAGTAATGTGTTGAGCATCTGTTATTCTCTCTACCTTTTCACAAGAGGATCAGGAGACCCTTTCCGTGGTATGGTCATTGTGATTAGGTAGAATCAACAATGTTGACAGCTAATGAGGAATTTTCACTGAACTTTTTGGGTATTTAACTAGATAATTCTTCCTGTGCTCTCTCCCCTTCCTCTGACTCCTGCAGCTCAACTCCTTTGAGCAGCTGTGCATCAATTACACCAACGAGAAGCTGCAGCAGTTGTTCAACCACACTATGTTCGTGCTGGAGCAGGAGGAGTACCAGCGCGAGGGCATTGAGTGGAACTTCATCGACTTCGGCCTCGACCTGCAGCCCTGTATCGACCTCATCGAGAGGCCGGTGAGTGTCTCCATGCTGGGTGACTTCCTGCTCCGGTCCATGCAGAGCCTCAGGCTTTGTTCTCTGAGATGGAAGTTACCCCATCTGTCTAATCAGTGTTAGAGTGAGTTTCTAATTTTGACTTTTCATCTCTGGATGGAGCTCAGTCGGGGAGCTCTAGCATAACATGCATAAGGCCCTGAGTTTGATACCCCAGCACCACCAAACTGTAAAATAATAATAATAAATAAATTTCCTAGGAAGTGATACTTTGATAGAATCCTTTGTAAATGTATCATCCCAGTACTCCTTGAGCACTCCTTTCTTGCAGCTTTGCTCCTACCCTTGCATGTGTATATGTTAGACAAAGTGCTGTGGTCTTCACAGACTACAGAGACCACTGTGGTGGTGGCCATGGCATATACCTGGCCCAGGGTGTTGGAGCATCACCTAGTACCTCCACTGTCCATCTCCATTACACTGTCCTAAGTACCAGAGGGACACTTATTTAACTGAGGACAAGACATGGCACATGAATCCATTTTCCACATAACTAAAACTTGCCCTTGTCAGTATAAAAATGTTTTTATTTTGGCAGATTTTTAAATTTGAAGTGTTCGGGGTTTTTTGGGGGAGAGGGAGAATGGATGTTCTTAGAGTAGATATTTTTTAATGCCAATATTAGATATCAAAAATTTTCTTGTTGATTTAGTATCACGTAAAAACACAGAAATATGCATAATTCATGAGCCTAGGACCTCACACATTGCTACTCAAAATCTATGGGAAGTTCTGGAGCTGGTTAGGAAGGGTTATTCCAACAATAGCTCTGAAGTCTGCTGGGAGGTGAAGACCTCAAAGCAATTTTTCTTGTTGCTGTTCAGTCTCTGGTTGCTGCCTGTGTTCTACGCTTTTGAAGATAGTGGAGGTCCAGTGTGTAGAGGTCTTGGATGGCCTGGTACCTGCAGTGAGAAGGAGTGATGGCAAATAGGGAAGAAGAAGAACCTAGCAGATTTTCAATCCATTTGAGACATAATGCTACCATGTTAGAAACTTGTGCTTAAAGAACACAGCAGGTAATTTTATTTTACTCATAAGAAAAAGGCACCATAGCTGTATTGGTCAGCTTTCCATTTCTGTGACAGAATATCTGCTATATCCAACTTAGGAAAAAGGGTTTATTTTGGTTCATGATTTCAGAGGGTTTAGTCCAAAGTTATCCGGCTCCAAACCAGAACCATCACCATAGAGGGGCATAACAGAGAAAAGCTGCTCTCCTCATGGCCACCAGGAAGTAGGACAGAGGAGAAGACCCCTAGAAAAAGAGCCAGGGACCAGATAGAACCCCCAAGATTATGACCCATCAACTCAACTGTCAATATTAGACATCTCAGTAGTTTAGATTGCCTATAGTTGTGGGAAGCTGTTTCTATGTACCTTTTACAGGTAACATTTACAGTATACTTGTGATAACTCCTAGTTAGTTTTCTTATATACACAAGCACATGAATATATTTCATTGTGACTCTGTTGTCCAAAAAATAAGGGAACAGAGCATTTTCCATGGCTGCCCATTGTGGCCTATTTCTTGGGGTGGTCCTTGCATTTGTCTATGTGTCACCAGAAGTCCTATATTTTCAGACTAGGAACTGTGTAACTAAACTTGTACTTAGAGTGGAAAAGAACACATAAGTTTGCTAGATCATTCTTTGTCTAGGAATAATTGTGCCAGAACAATTCAAAGGGAAAATTTATCAACCCAATTTTTTTAAAAACCAAGTCTTTAAAGAATTTTAAAATCTAGTGCTTTTTTTTTTTTCTTTGAGACAGGGTCTTGCTTTGTAGTTCAGGCTGGCCCTGAGCTCACTCTGTAGCACAGGCAAGCCTTGAACTCAGCAATCCTCCTGCCTCTGCCTCCCAAATGCTGGAATTACAGGCGTGAGCCACCACGCCCAGCTAAAATCTAGTGATTTTTGTGACCCTTACGTGAGTTCTACAAATGTACCATCATCTTAGTATTTCTCAATTGCATTTCTTTTGCTTTATATTCTAGGACAACATCCTTTGTATACTATTTTTCATATTTTTAAGTTTTCACAGAACAATTTTACTCTAAAAGTGATTCAGAAAGTAATTTCAACTTTCATGACTGATTCACAGTATAGTAGGTAAGGCAAGAGATTTCAATGTTCATGTTCAGTTATTTTGCAGATATATTAAATATAAATATCACTGGCTTAGAATGATTCTGAGAGCTGGCAAGAATTTCTTAAATTCCCAGTAGTAGTCTGAGAATCCCCATGGGGAACTAGGCCACTGTGGAAACACAGATGGCTTCATCATGGTCCTCAAAGACATGGTGTTAACACCAGAGAACAGAATAGAGCATAGTAGTGGTAGCTTGTTGGTATAAGCGATGCTTTGTGAATCCAGAAAAGCCAGTCTGCGAGTTTCACAGACATGGATGTTCCAGAGGAAGTAAGAGATGGTTGGGGCTGAATTTTATGGACAGAAATTAGCAGGTGAACAACACATTGAAAGAGATGTCTGGGCAGTCACTTGGTTGGAGTATTCAGAAAGTACAGGAGTGGGGAGAATATGACATTCACAGTAATTTGCTATATCTAGGCATTATAGGCAGTGAGCTTAGTTAATTCCTTCCTCTTCTCCCTCCTCACTTCCTCTCTCTCCCCATTCTCTTTCCTTTCATTCTCCTTCCTATACTCCTGTGTTGTTATTCTAGGCTCTTCTCTAAAACTCTTAATCCCTGCCTGAGCTGTCTTCATATAAAGGAGACAGGATTTAGCTCAAGTGGTATCGCACCCACCTTGGAAGCACAAGGCCCTGAGTTCGATCCCTGGTACCACAAAAATGAATGAATGAATGAATGAATGAATGAATGAATGAGAAACAGCTCAGAAAGGGAAGGAATTTCAGACTTAATGCTGACTCCCTTTAGGATCATTCTGTTTAGTTATAGAAATATGAGATCTGATTTAAGAAAAAGTTTAAACTGTATAGAAGAGTTTGTTAGTAATTAGGTAAAATGGTGTCAGCTCATGATGCCACTGATGTTCCTTTCAAAATGGAGAGGAAAGATTGGTGGCATCTGTCTATCCTGTGCCAATGTAGCCTCACCACTCACAAACCCAGGCCTTCCCTGGGTGAGGTGGTGCCAGGCATGGCTGTGAACCTCTGGGCTATAGAACCCTGACTATTATACAGAAATGTATACACCTAAACTTCCAGTTCTTTAGAAATACTCAACTAAAAGGAGAAATGATACTAGAGATCTTGACACTCAAGGCTGAAGTAGAAAAAATAGAAATGAGACTCGGTAATGAATATTCATTATCAGCTGCCACTGAGTTATTTAGAAAAAATTAAATCACATTTGGGATTCTGTGGAATTTGGAAATATTCTCATTAAATTGGATTAGCAATATAAAAGTTACGGTCAAAAAGGTGGATGTCGGGCCGGAGGGTTAGCTTAGTGGTTCCGGCGCCTGCCTCACAAGCATAAGGACCTGAGTTCGATCCCCGGTTACCACATATAATGCTGGGTGTGGTGGCTCACGCCTGTAATCCCAGCACTCGGGAGGCAGAGATGGGAGGATTGCTGAGTTCGCGGCGGCTTGCCTGGGCACCATAGTGAGCTCAGGGCCAGCCTGAACTACAAAGCAAGACCCTGTCTCCAAAAAGCAAAAAAAAAA
>PVIC010050395.1:0-12811 GCA_004025085.1 Thryonomys swinderianus
CATCTTCTTTATCCAGTTAATTGGAGAAGTTTTTGAATGTGGGGAACTTCCTCTGGCTTGTGTACAGAACAGGCAGGAGTGGGAATCACAGAGATGTGCCAGGTGAGATGTTCTCAGGTGAGACCCAGAGCAGCGAATTCATCCACACTGTGCCCAACTTTGGACCTGCGATAACTGCCGGTTTACGAGAATTGGTTTAAGGCAGGCAGTTTGTGGCACTCTTTACAATATCAGTGGGAAAACAGGTCAAAGGCTACATTTCAGAACTTCTTCAGCTGTGCCTGTGACAGGTCCCTCAAACTGCGTCCTCCAGTCCCGGCCTAGGTGGACAGGTCTTCACTGCTATTCCACATTACCATGCAGTGCAGTGGTTGTGTCCACAGGTGCTGAGCCTGAGCCAATTTTTCAAACTGTACCTTGCTGTCTTCATCCGTGAAGTAAGGGTAATAACAGCACTGCTCAGGCTGAGTCATGGACTGGATTAATAGGTGTAAAGCACTGAGAAGGATGACCGACATATGGCGGGACCTTAATGTCAGCTGCTGCAGCTGTTACTGCAGATACTAATTTCGAGTCCATTCCAGAGCCCAAAGTTCTGAAGCTAGAGAGTCTTTCCTTAAACTTCTACTCAACAGTTGTCCAAATTTCTTTTCTGAAAAGTGCTCTCTCCATGAACCTCCATGATGTAAGGATGTTTCTCAGAGACTTTTAGTACTCTCTGGCATCTGGCTGCAGAAAGACAGTTTTCTTTCCCGACCCCATAACCATGGGGAATATTCAGCATAGGCTGCTTTCAGACACTGTGCTTAAGAACATAGCTTTGGAATTACTTTGCCAGTCACTAGCTCTTTGATTAGGGACAAGTTACTTCACCTTTCAGAAATCTCAGTTTTCATGTAGGGAAGTGAACGTGCCAAATGCAGTGAGAGTTAAATAAAATGCTTAGCACAGGACTTTTTAAAAGCTCAGTGCATATTAGTCTTACACTTGGCATATTTGTACATATGTATGGCCCAGTCTGATGATCTTACCTGCTATCACTCCTTTTTCCCTTTCTTGGCTTCTCCCCCAGAACCTTTCTTCTCTAATAGTGTCCCTTTTAATTTCATGTTGTATCACTTTTTTTCTAGAGCTCACATGTATCAGGGCAAATATGTGAACGTGGCTTTCTGAGTCTGGGTTTTTTGTTTGACATAATGATCTCCAGTTCCACCCATGCTCCTGAAAATACATAATTTTATTTTCCTTTATAGTTGAATAACACTCCATTTTGCATATACAACACATTTCTTTATTCAATATCTTAGTTATTGTGGGTTGTGCTGCAATAAACATGGATATGTAAGTGTCCTTGTAGAATGCTGACTTGCATTCCTCTGGTTGAATACCACGAAACAGTATAACTGGGTCATATTCTATTTTTAGATTTTTTTTTTTGAGACAGGGTCTCACTTTGTAGTTCAGGCTGGCCCTGAGCTCACTATGTAGCCCAGGCAAGCCTCGAACTCAGCAATCCTCCTGTCTCTACCTCCCGAGTGCTGGGATTTATTTTTAGATTTTTAAGGAACTTCTACCCTGATGTCCATAGTGTCTGTACTAATTTACGTCACCACTGACAGTATAGCAAGAGTCTCTTCCTTAGCATCCTTTCCAGCATTTACTGTTTTATTGTTGTTGTTTTGTATTTGTCATGATAGCCATTTTTAACTGGGGTGGGATGGAATCTCAGTGTAATTTGATTTGCATTTTTCTGATGGCTAAAAATATTAAGCATTTTCCATATAATTGCTAGCTGTTTGTACTTCTTATTTTGAGAAACGTCTGTTCAATTCATTTGCCTATTTCTTGACTGTTTTTTGTGTTCTTTATATATTCTGAATATTAATCTTCTGTTGAAATAGTAGCTGGCAAATATTTTCTCCAATTCTTTTACTGTCTCTTCCTTTGTTGTGCAGAAGCTTTTTAATTTGATGCAGTCCCATTTGCTGATTCTTATTATTTTTCAGTGCCATTGGAGTTCTGTTCAGAAAGTCTGTGTATTCATGTGATTTCAAATGATTCCTTTATGTTTCATTCTAGCAATTTCAGATAGCATGAGAATTTTTAAGTGGAAGACATGGCTCTGGATCATTTCCAGGATTCTTCCTGAGGTCACAACAGTTCAGATCCTAAGCTGAGCCCTGGGGCAATACACACAGTGGGCTACTCCTCCTCACAGGTTCACACACCACGTCCCTTAGCTTGTGGGCTGATCTTTCCAGCAGAGGACTGTATAGATCTAAACTGCCAGTTTGAAGACCCTAATCACCTTCTTTGAACATGAAGGGAGAGGCTCAGGTGCAAGGACTTCTGAAGGCCAACATTTGGGTGCCAGCAAGGTGCATCTTTAGAGCTGCTGAGTTCACTGTGTAACACAAGACTTGGTGCAAAATGGGGGTGAAATTCAGCAGATTGCAGCTTTGTCCCTTGTGTAACCTGGGCTGTGTTGCAAGCATTGGAGTGCTTCTGCACAGGCCCTAGAATTTCAGGAGTGAACAGAGATGTGCCGGGGGACTGTGGGTTTATGCTGTTATCTTTTCTTTATTTATGGCTCCTCAAGGTGGTAGAAATGTACCTGGTTCAGACAGATGCCGCGGCATTGGGGAATGCTTGGGATTCTGTCCCTCCTCCTATGTCTCCTTCTGCCTCTCTTGCTCTTTTCCCCTATCTTTGTGGCCCTGTCTCCTCAGCAAACTCCTACCCTGCGGTCCTGATAGTGGCAAGCCAGCCCAGGGATTCCTTTCGGTTTGCTTAGGCATGAATACTTCTCAGGTAGGAGCTCCCAAAGTGGTGGCCTTCATTAGAAGTTGCGTGATTCTTTACCTCTATCTCCACTCCCTCCTGCCCAGCCACATTTTCTATAAATGCAGGCGTCTTCTTTGAAATGTGCAGATTGCTTCTCAAGCTTGTTTTTGGCAATCAGTGCAAGCTGAGAATAGGCACAGCTTCAAGAAAGGCAACATATGAGGTCAGTGAGAGGCTGTAAACCAAGCTGGTTCACTCAGGGTTTCCAAGGGTATAACTGAGTGGCAAACAGGAGTCCAATAAATTAGGATATGCAAACCAACATTTACTTTAAAATAAATACACAATCTGTATTGGGTTTTTAAGGGAACATAGTATATTATACATCTTAAATGTTTTTAATATATGATTAATATTTGCAAAATGACTTTCTTTAAAATTCTGACAGTTTTATAAAGATATAATTAATATTCATTGACTTCTGCATTCACCAACTGTGTACACTCTTTCAATCTCAACAAATCCAGGTAAGGCAGCACTTGTTATCTTCAGCACATACGTGAAGACATCGATGCACACAGATATTACACAAACTGCCCCAGATCCCACAGCTAGAAATCGAGGTGCAGAAAAGTCAAGCACTGTGCTCAGGGTCACACAGCAATTAAATATTATCATGGCTATTTGAACCAAGGTCACTTCTATTCGCACTTCTTTATCCCACTCAGTCTCCACAATCATGCCTGACTCCAAGCACCAAGCATGTACAATCAATCCTACCAGGAGCTGCAGAAGGCTCTTTTATTTACAAAAAGGGAATGATAAGGATTGCACCTATTTTATAGGTTTATTATGATAACTGAGTACATGCGTACTAAATGCTTACAGTTATGTCTAGCACACAGTTAAGTGCTTGTTAAATATCAGGTGAAAATAGTCTGTCTGTGGGATGAGCCACTTGGTACAACCACTTGTATAAATTCACTTAACCACTCCGTAGATTTGACTGAGATCCTTTCCTGAGTCGGAACGTTTGCAGCCCAGAGACCCAACACCATTTCCGGGTCTCCAGGAAGCAATGCGGCTGCAGTTTACTCTTTTGGAAAAAAAGCTCATCATTTTATCATCACTAGAGGGCAGTAGCAACTCACTGAAGCCGCAGGACCAGCATGCACCTCCCTGGTCTGGAAAGTGAGCGTTAGAGATTATCTGCTAAAACTAGTGTTCAATCGATGAGGAAACAAAGTCTCTGGAAATCCTTTTCTCCAGGACAAACAAGGAATGAGTGGAAAGTTTTGGCTTGGAACCTGAGTCCCACATTAAATTCACTGATTCCAAAGAGCACCACAATACAGAAAATCAAATCTTTTTAGGCATTATAATTTTAAGGATTTATACTACATAAAGGAGAATCAGGTTATTGACTCCCCCAAAATAGGTAAATAAATAAATGGTAGAAAGAAAAGAAAAATAATAAGGCAAAATATCTGCTTATGCTCATGTGTTCCCCAAAACACAGATCCTGGAACTTCCATCACAGGTGAGGAGATTATAAAATCTGAAGATCGTTAGACTAACAACATCAGAAAACCAGGACACTGTAAGGGAAAGTGCAGATTTTGGAGGGCGCCAGGGAGGGACCTTGGCATCCCGATAATTATGGTCATCAGCTGCACCTACACCCAGGCAAGCAGCATAGGAAAGTCAAGCAAGATTTGAATTAGGGCTCTGGCCAAAGCTCTGTAATCTGAGTGCTTTCATGAGAATCTTACTCTAAATCAATATGATCTCATCTAGAGATCTAATGTAGTCTTTCCGTACACTGCTGAGTTTTCTCCAAAATGGACATCTGTTAACTATAAACAACCTAAGCCCAATAAAGGCTTAACCAGGCCCCAGCAGTATCAGTTAGGTTTAGGTTTGGCTGTTTTAAATAGAGATCCAAATAACAGTGATAAAAACAAGGTAGAATTTCTTTGTCTCTTTGAGTTCAGAGATTGGTACTCCAGGGATGGTATGCAGCTCTGAGTCACAAAATCCCCAGAGACCTGTGCACTTCTACACTATTATTCACATGAATGGCCTTGGTCCCCACAATCACCTCGTGTTCCTACAGGGCTGCTGCAGATTCTGACATGTGTTTGCACTTTGAGAAGGGCAAAGGTTAAATATTTGACATTTCTTAAGGAAAACTGTGTTCTGGGAAGTGCTATATGAAACTTCTCACATTCCATTGACCAGAACTTGACCAAAGGGGCAGGAGTCCTAGGGGATCCTAGGTCTCCAGCATATCCATCCACTTAGCACCATTTGCCAGGGCCTGTGGAAAGACTTTATGATTTATATTCTTAAAACTCTGGACTCCATAAATTTATTGAATTCCTAGTTTTCAAAGGATTGACTTTAACCATAAGGCATGACAAGGGTCCCATTTAATTTTGTGTGTGGTGTGTGTGGGTGGTGGAGGAATGGACTGGGGATTGAATCCAGCGTGGTGTACACTGAGTTACATTGCTGGTCTTTTTTTTTGTATCATTATTTCGGAGACAGACTTTTGCTAAATTGTCCAGGTTGCCTTTGAACTCGGCATCATCCTACCTCAGCCTTCCTAGGACATAAAGTCAACATTGAATTTGATCCTATTCTTGTACAATTCAGTTTGTAACCAGAATTGTGGAAAGAACTGTTTGTGAACTGAGGTACCAGGGGGATTATAAGCATGTGCCACTGTGCCCAGTTGGTCTTATTTAATCTGCTATGCTATGCCTGCTGCTTGAATACTCGGGTTTAGGGACCAGAAATACAGAAAAGATATCACTTGGTAATGTGACATCATGATTATCAAGAGTAGGTAATCTGCTGTTATACTCAAGTGATTCCTCTGGGTAGCTTGACCAACTGTGACTGTAAGTGGAAAATTTTAGCATCCCAAGCCTGGGAAGGGTATAGCAACTGGAGGCCATAGGAGACTTGAGCATGGGGTTCTTGGTCAGTCCACAAATCCACTGACGCTTGCACAGGTTCTATCTGAGGGTCTGGAATATGTAAGATGGAAAGTGGAGGAGAGAGACAGTGAGGAATAGTTGTGGCCCTCACAGGGCTATCATTCCTCTTACTAGTTTCCTTCTACATTAGTTTGCTTGGCATGCTACAACAAAATACTGCATATTGGGTACAGACTGGGTGCTTAAACAATTGAGATTTGTTTCTTATAGTTCTTTAGGCTAGAATTCCAAGATCAAGGTGATGGGTTTAGCTTTTGTCTGTGGCCTCACTCCATGCCTTGCAACAGTTACCTTCTTGCCTTGTCCTCAGATGTTCTTTCCTCTTTCAACACTCATGTTTGTGCCCACATTTCTTCTTCACATTGGAGTAGAGCCATCCTAAGAGTCTCATTTCACTTAATTACTTCTTTGAAGACCTTTCTTAGAAATACAGTTATAGCCTGAGTTACTAGGGGTTAAGGTTTCACTGAATGGATTTTGGGTGGACATTATTTAGCTTATAGCATTCTTTTAGGAACTTATATTCAAGAGGAGAGGCTGTATTAATCACTTTCCTGTCAACACCTGGAGCTTAAGAGAGGTGCGGTTTATTTTGGCTCATGGTTTCAATCTATAGTAGGATGACTCAAAGGTACAAACAGTATGATGAGAAAGGAAGGCAGGGAAAAACTGCTTAATCTGTGGCAGCCTGGAGGCAGAGACAGAAGGGAGGAACCAGTGCCAAGAGCACCAAGAGCACATGCTTTCAGGTCATTCTCCCTATGACCTGCCTCTTCCAACCAGACCCTCCTCCAAATAGCATGTCTAGCTAAGAACTCCTTAATGGATTAATCCACTGACAAGCCTACCATCCTCATGGTCCAGTCACTTCCCCAAAGCCTACCTCTGAACACATGGGATTTTCGAGGGCTATTTAAAACCATATATGGGACCCAGCAGAATCCTTGAGTAGCTCTTCCTAACTTACGAGAAGCTCGTTTGAGATAGAGGTGTGGATTGTGATAGACTTAGAGATGCACTGCTCAGACCCCCTTTCAATTGCAGGAATGTGGTCAGCACAGAGCTTCTGTCTGTCAACTTCTTTAGGACTGGCCTCAACTGTAGAAAGCTGTGTCATTTAGAGTCATACCTTTAAAATATGGTTACCTTTAGGATATAACCTGTGTCTAGTGACAGAGCAAGGCAAAGGTACAAAAGTTTGTATACTTTAATCTGACATGGATAGTTATGACCTGCAATGTGTGTTCCCAGTCTTCTGCCAGTTTGCCTAAGGTTTTTTCAAGATTACTTTGTAGTTGGCTTCTTCCTCTGCTGAACCCTAGTTCTTCCCTTTGGATGCCTAGAGACATTGCATATGATACCCTACCTGAAGTTCTGCTTCTGGAAAACCCTACTAGTGACACATGCCTCCTGTTCTTAATATCCTAGCTGTATTATAATTTTAGGTCTACCATTTGAAGAAAATTTAGTGGAGCAAATACTGAAATAAATGAAGATTATTAGAAAGTAACAGGCATAGTAACTTTCTTGTTTTGTTGCTCCTGTCCTTTAAGGCCATCAACTAGTGCCATTAATCTGGCCCCAGTTAAGGTCCAGGACCCAATCCTTCTTAAGCAAGTCCTTGAACCCCAGACTAAGAACCTCCAGTAATGAGGTTCTTATGTTAGTCATTCATGATCAACCTCTAACCTGGAGTATTATTCTCAGCAACTACTCATTCTTTTCCTCTGTTTGAGTGGCTCTAGGCTGTTGTGTTAGATTCCTGGGGCACAGAAAAGAAAGCACATGCTTCCTAGATACCTTTTGTTTGCTGTCTCTGCTCTTATTTCTCTCTCTCTCTTTTTTTTTTTGAGACAGGGTCTCATTTTGTAGTTCAAGTTGGTTCTGAGCTCACTATGGAGCCCAGGCAAGCCTCGAACTCAGCAATCCTCCCGTCTCTGCCTCCCGAGTGCTGGGATTGCAGGCATGAGCCACCACGCCCGGCTCTTTTTTCTCTTTTTACATTGCATGTACTTTCTATTTTTCCTCCACACAGACTTTCCCATGCTTTCTTATTTATCGAGTTTCCTCCATATTCTTCTCTTACCTCCCATTGTTTTCTTCTTCCTCTTTCTCCTCCCTTTTGTCTTCCTGCATTTATTGACTCCTTCCTATCAAACACACACACAGAGAAATAAAGACATGACCCCTGCTGTCACGAGGCTCTCAACTCATGAGCAGAGTTGGGTGGATTCAGGAAAATAAACATGTCATCCCCAATCAAGTACACAGTTCTGTTAGTGTGAGCCAGTGTCCTCAGGAAGCATGGTAGGTATGTGGCTTCCTGGAGGAGTGGAGCAGGGTCTGAGTGTTGATGGTTGGGAGGAATGCAGTCAGTCGCATATCCACATGTGTGGCTTCAGCCAACTGTAAAATATTTTAAAAAGTTGTATCTGTACTTTGTATGGACAGATTTTTGTTTCTTGCATGAGTCCTTAAACAATAAAGTATAACAATGATTTGGAAAACATTTACATTGTATTAGGTGGTCTTAGTAATCTGGAGATGATTTAAAGTGTACTGGAGGATGGGTGTAGATTATATGCAAATAAGACTCCTTTTAACTAGGGACTTGAGCATCTGCAGATTTTGATATTTTTAAGGGATCTGGGACCATTCAGTTCTGGGTACTGTAGTCATGTTTACTTTTATATGTTAGTCATTGATGCTTACTTTATGTGCTTATTTTGAAGAATTCAGCTTCCATGTAAGTGATGTACAAATGTTATTAGCTTACCATTTCTTTCATATAAATCACTATTTATGATGTGTTTGAAGGTATTTGAAAACAATTATTTCAGCATGAAATTTGTCTAAAATCTTATCCCGGTTAATTTGCCCTGAAAGCCATTTCATTCTGGAGGCAAGAAAGCCAACTCCATCCTACGTTTTAAACACATCATTGCAAAAATCTTAAGAGCTGTGTTAATCAGAGAGGTTTAGTATTGTGTTTGTTTCCATATTTCTTTCTGGATTCTTAGTACATATATGCAGATTTTTTTCATCAGACATGAAATTCTACATTTAAAAAGACTAATGATATTTGATATTTCTCAGAGCATAGCCTATCAAAAGGTATAATTTTTCAAACCTGAGATTTAATGGCTTGGTATTTATTCTGAAGCTCCCTAGTGCCAGCAACATTTCCTCCTCGAAGTATTTGTGTGCTTTCTATCCTCCAGTCTGTGGTGTTTAGATGCTGTCCCACATTCTCAGAAGTTTCTGGGTAATACTAGTGTTATACCTTTATTATGTATCAGATATTTAACTTAATTTTCCCATTTTAAAATTTTCTTCCATTTTAAAAGGAGGAATAAGAAAGATAACTATACTGATTGCTAATCTATGGCAACAGGTATTTTAATTTTTTTACAAACACCTGATACTGTAACACTTAAATGATTTATTTTTATTAATTGATTTTATTGGTACATTTTATGTACACATCATGACCCAATCAACATTGAAAATTTGTACCAGTATATGACATGACTTAATTCTCACTTTTTCCCATTGCACACCCTACAACCCCCTGCCCCATATATATATATTAGCTTTGTTTCCTTTCTTTTACCATCATATTTTCCCCCACATTATATGCCCCACCCCCTTTGCCATTTGAATATTTTCTATTTCATGGTATCTATCATACATGATTGATTTTTTGATAGTGAACATTTTTAATCACTTTGAAAACCATATCTATACTTACATATCATTTTCTTGAATAATCTCATTGGTGAAAACTAATTTTTTACTGTTTAGAGCTAAGTAGAATATATAAACAAAACTAGCACAATTTTATTATCACAGTGCAATGTCCTATAATTACTTGGCATTCATTATCAATAACCAAGATCATCAACAGAGAGATATCCAATCAGTGGTTAGCATCTGAAAAACTAGTCAAAGTGAGTTAGGAGAGGTCATGAATAATACAGATTTTTTACAACTTTTACATTCCTCACTCATCACAGACATGAAAATAAATCTGATTATTAGCTTTTGAAAAGTAACACATCATTTAAAATAAAAATAAATCCCTCAGGGGCCAGAGGGTTAGCTCAGTGGTTCTGGCACCTGCCTCACAAGCACAAGGTCCTGAGTTCGATCCCCGGTAACCACATACAATGCTGGGTGTGGAGACTCATGCCCACCAGCAATCAATACCACATACCACAGTGCCGGGTGTGGTGGCTCACGCCTGTAATCCTAGCACTCGGGAGGCAGAGGCAGGAGGATTGCTGAGTTCGAGGCTTGCCTGGGCTACATAGTGAGCTCAGGGCCAGCCTGAACTACAAAGTGAGACCCTGTCTCAAAAACAAACAAACAAACAAACAAACAAACAAACAAACAAAACAAAAAGAATAAATCCCTCAGAAATCATGGGGGACTGAATAGTTATCTCAATTTATTCTAAGTTCATTCTCTTTGTTACTGGCATTACCCACAAAGGAATGTATTTGCCCTCTAGAATCTTCTGTGGAGAAATGGATGGAACATGGTCAGGACCTGCACAGTACCATGGACCAGCTCATAATTTACCATGGAATTGTTCTATGAACAACGCCCACCTGACAGTTCAGGTGTTCTTCACAACAGGAACAAGGACAGTTCTGCCCACCTCACAGACACACTGGGTCAAAACGACAGCCCAAAGAGTTGGCTTGGACCAACTCCAAGACTGCTCAAACTGTCCACAATCAGGGAGAGCCTGAAGAGAGAGGGGAAATCCTCAGAAAGAGCAAGGGCCCCATGGCTCCATTACGATCAGACTGTCTTAGACAAACAACCTCCGCCTCAGGGTCTCTCCGTGAAGACTTTGTCTTTCAGATATGCATCAAGACCCTATAAATGACCCTTCAGCTGAACGCTCTTACTCATTAGTTTTACCTAGTCACAAACATATATCCAAACCCTTGAGAAATGATGCTATTTCCCCACAAAACCAAAACAAATCAAATACTCATCACATCCTCCATTAATGCATTTGACATAAATTGCACTTAAACTGACTAGGGTGTGATCACATAGCTGTTTGATAGCAGCCATTTGTGCACACTTCTCACTTATGCTCTGGGTTTATTACTGATATTATCCTGTATAAAATATGAATCTTCTCATGTTGAGAAATTAACTTGGTTTTAATAGAGAAAGTCTTGAGGTCACAAAAATGGTACAATTAATTTAACACTTTCTATCTCCAAGTGTCTGTGTTGCAACGAATTCCAAGTACAATTATAATTATAGAACATCAGAGCATTTGGAAAACTTGGTTAATTCTGTTGAGATAAATTATTCAGGATTGGTTTTGGCTTTAGATCAAATTATTTGCTGCTTGCCATATGAGGAGGCCAGAGATTCAGGATCTGGTGGGAGTGCCTGATCTGACAAGGAAAGGAGAATGGTTACCAACCCAAGGCCAGTTCCTTGAACTCACTTTAAAAATGACTGCTTTCCAGACAACCCAGCTAAAAACTAGCACATTATGTCTCTGCTTCTATGTATAACTCATATGAACATGCCATTTCTCTACGTATTAAAGGAGAAAATGAAGCATAATGAACCAATACTATGTGGAAGAACAAGACTCCATAGGAGAATCTGTAGTTTTCTGCATCTGTGGCTAATAATTAGTTTGTCTTCTTTTTGTATAATTTTTTGCAGGAAAGAGCTGACTTTAGAATCACAAAGCAGAGTTTACCAAAGCAGATCAAATATCTTGGGGAAACACATTCAGCACTTACTTACAGTGTGTCAAACACTTGAATTATCTTTTAGCAAAGGGCTGTGATGAGAAAATGCACGTGCATACGTGTGCATACCCATACATTGCATGCTGAGGAGTCAGGTGGAACAGGTAACTGTGCAAACATTTTATTCCCTTTCTCTTACATTCTCCCACATTCTCTCCTTAACTACAACTTTGTTCCTTTCTTCCTTTCCCTCTTCCCCCCATTGCTTCTCTCCTCCCACATATTTCTCTCCTTTCCTGTCCAAATGGTGTCAATGGTCCAGTCAGAGGCAAAGAGGAGGAAAGAACCGGTTTTGGATCAGATACTGGTGAGGTAATAGGTTTGGTGAAACAAGAGGCTGACATTTGGAGCTGATTTGGGAACATGGGCAGGGATGTAGTTCTCCACCTGTGAGGTTATAATTCATCACTAGACCAAGCAGGATTCAGGGAGAAGGGAGAATGACGGAGTCAGTCCAAAAGGATAGTGGAGATCCTGACACATTCCTGTGTAGGAAAAGATATGATAAAATCAGTATTAGAAGCACATTCCAATAGTGAGTGGTACTGACTGTGGCATTGGTTAATTTTTCCCTATTAAAGTACAGAGTTAGCCATTTGTCCCAGTCCTAGGTCATAGAATCTGTAAGTGTCATAATTAATCAAAAAGTTTATTGTTCATAGCATTTATTATTTTTTATTTTTAAAATTTAATTTATTGGTACATTATATATACACATCACAATTACGCTCCACATTGAGAATTTGTACCAGTATATGACATAATTTAATTCTCATTTTTCCCCTTCCCCTACCCACCTTACCATTCCCCCACCCCTATATACACAAGCTTTGTTTCATTTTTTTTACCATCAGTTTTTTTCCCCTCATTATTTACCCCTAAACCCCATTTCCCTTTGAATATTTTCTATTTCACAATATTGGTCATGCATTCTAGAACACATTTACAAGTTCAGTTTCTCATACCAGAGAAAAGGTGATATATACATATCTGACCTATTTATTTCACTTATGAATATATCCTGAAGGTATGTCCATTTGAGTATAAATGACTCAATCTCATCATTCTTTATGGCAGAGTAATACTCCATTTTATTAAAAAACTGTATTTTCTTTATCCAGTCTAGAGTCGATGGGCATTTGGGTTGTTTCCAAGATTTAGCTGTCACAAACTGAGCTGCTATGAACATGGGTGCACATATGTCACTGTGATATGAATCTTGTAATT